>JARFXV010001300.1:0-183735 GCA_031761425.1 Cosmopolites sordidus | reverse complement strand
TTTCGTCAAACCAAGTTGTTCTAGTCTTTCTACATTTTTCTCTCTGGCCAACCTTCCAAACGTCAACCTTGTGTCTGAAACAGCCTCTATTCTGATTTCACTTTGTGTAATATTTGCTGATCTTAGGTCCTCTTTAATTGCAGAAATCCATTTAATTATTTCTACTTTAGCTCTACACCTTTTTTCGACTATTTGTCTAGTTAGCCGACTCGGATTCATCCGTTTTATGTGTCCGTAAAACTTAAGTCTTCTTTTTCTCATATCGCTATGTATATCTATCTGTGTATTGTTTGATTCTTGGTTTTCTCGAAGTCGGTATGTTGTGTATTTATTTGTTTGGGGCCCTAAGATTTTTCTTATGATTTTTCTTTCCTTCTTTTCAATGTCCTCGATGTTTCTCTTTCTATTCAAAATGAGCGTTCTGCAGCATATAGACATTCTGGCTTAATAACCGTGTTATAATGTCTCAGTTTTGTGTTTTTAGATAGGCATTTTTTGTTGTAAATATTTTGTGTAAGTCTCAATGCCGTTTCCATTTTTTTGACATCTACCCCATATTGCCGCTTTTTCCGACCCATTTTCCATGATTATTTCACCCAAATATTTGAATTGAGAGACTCGTCTGATGTTACCATTTTTTGTTTTTAGGAAATGGTGTTCTTAGTCTGTTGCAGGTCATGTATTGTATCTTTTCAAAGGATATTTGGAGTCCTACTTTTTCTGCTGTTCTTTTAGGATTTCAATCTGTTTCTGTGCCGTTAATAGATCTTGAGCTAAAATTGCTAGATCATCAGCAAATGCCAGACAATCAATTTTGATGTTGGTTCTCCCCAGTTTAATGGGCTGGTCAATATTCAGTGCAGGACTTTTTTTCACGCGCACTCCTGTATTACTTTTTCTAGAACACAGTTAAATAAGAGTGGCAAGAGTCATCCCCTTGTCTCACACCAGTTTTAATTCGAAGGGCTCTGAGATGTCACCCATGAATTTAACTTTTGACCTTGTGTTAGTTAACGTTGCTTTAATAATTGCCAGCGTTTTCAGATCTAGTCCTTGTTCTTTCAAGATTCGGAATAAAGATTCGCGTCAATAGAATCATATGATTTTTTGAAATCCACAAATGTACACAAATCCACAAATGTGCGATAATAGTTAATTAAATCAAATTTTATAATATTGTTGTACATTATCTATACCTATTTTATTTGCCTGTCTATCTATTAAGAATCACAAAGTATAAATTAATTAACAATGCCATCAAATGTAGTAAATAATTATTAAAAAATTAAAAATAAACACAAAATTAATAAGGAATAAAAAAAATAATGGTGGAGTTCATCGCCACGCTCAGATATGTGCAGTATGTGCCTTTTCTTATACAGTAGTTAGTTGTGAGTTCTACGAGTTCGTCTTCTCACGAGTTCTGTGTTTGACCACTTGACCACTCCAAATGAATATGTTAATACGGGACTGCCCATGTGTTGATTGCCTTACGTATATTCCCCCTGAGAGTTTTGTATTAAGAAGCGGGTTATTCTTTTCTTGTATTTATCTTGGAACTCATGTTTGAGTGTCATATGGTTTAACATTTGATTTGTGCTAGTACCAGGTCTCAATGAGTGAATCTGACAGAATAAATCTGACAGAATGTTTTCGACGGTTTCAATACGCGATTTGAGCTTGCTCTGGGACTCTGCGTACAGTTTTAGGTCATCCATATATAACAGATGTGAAAACCTTCTGTTGTTTATTAAGTGGAACCTAAACCCGCTTGCAGACTGATTGAGAATCGTGGACATAGGATTTGGAGCCAGACAAAATCACATTGGCGACAAAGAGTCTCCCTGGAAAATTCCATTTTTAAGGTTGATTCTTCCAGCATTTTCTCCCGATATCTATATATTCGTCTTCCTTCATTAAGTGAGTAAGCTTTACTTTGATTTTAGGGCAGATTTTGTATATTTCCGAAATTTTTACTAGCCAACTATGAGGGACATAGTCGAAGGCCTTACTGTAGTCAATGAGACATAGATTAATGTTACGCTTTTTTCTCTGAACGTGCTTTAGGGCAATTGCATCTATGGTAAGTTAGTGCGTACCTCCCGCAGTTTGTCTTACACACCCTTTTTGTCCTTCTAGAATATTATTATCTAAACAGTGATGATATATTTTTTCGTTTACTAATGATGTAAGTAACTTAGATGGAGTAACTTGTATGTAACTTGGTGTAGTTTTAACAATTTGTTAATATAGGGTTCCAATTTCGTTAACACCGGTCGCAATTTGCCACGCTCAGTGATGCAGTCTGTGCCTTTTCTTATACAGTAAATTAGCTACTCCACTGAATCCACGCTCAGCCAAATAAAATTAGAGAAATGCAATTAAAATTTTCTTTACTATTGCCCACAATCCAAGGTAGATGGTGGTATTGATTTTTGAAGCTAAAATTCTTAATATCCATTTCTGAATTTTACTTTTAGTTCTTCGTTAGGCGTGAGTTCTACGAGTTCCTCTTCTAAGTTTTACGAATCTGCTGCATTTGTATTTGCGAAAAAGCGCAACTCGGTTGATTGCAGGATACCATACTTGGTACATAAGAAGTTTTCCCACAAAAGCAGCTATGACGTTATTATCATTATTATTGGGCGACATAAAGGTTAAAAGAAGAAGAAATTTCCTCTAAGACTTTTTCGCTTAACTAATGAGACCCAGAAAGATTATTTCGGGACTACAATTATCAAAATGACGGTAGGTCCTATTGGATAGGATGTCCAGCTTCACAAAGACATTTGAGTTGCAAATGCAAAACGCAAGCTCGCAGGATTTCTTCAAATTTCGACATTTTGCAAGTGCACTGCTATAGTTTACCTTTTCATCAAATGTGAAAAGCATTCTTTTTCCACGAAGAACTATTGAGTTTGAAATTTTTTTCGACTACTGTTTATCATATTCAGTCGGGTACACCCTGAGCGAAGTTGGGATTTATTCTTTTAAGGGCCGGTTCTAGAATGCAAGTATATTCCTGGTATAAGCTATACTTGGAATAAAGTCTGAAACGCCCCTTCTGCCATCGCCGAACAAAGCTATTCTCGGTAGAAATCGACAGATATAAGTTGTCCGCTTGAATTTGGGCGGATATAATCCGAATATAGTTATTCTTGCTTTCTATTGGCCAGCTTCAGTTGTCAGTATTAATAAACATAACCTGTAATTTCTTTATATTCGACAGTTTTTTGCATTTGTAATTATAACAGTGAAATAAATAATTGATATGGATCCCATAAATTTAAACATTTTTGATTTTCATGAAAGTGATTTTGAAGACGTAGTTTTAATTCGATGGCCAAAAGTATTTAAACGTCGGTATGAAAAAACATAAATATATTATATAGTTATACGATATTTAATTTAAAATGCATTTTTTGGGTCCGATTATTTCGTGGAGTTTGACGACCTGGAGTTTTTTAAACGTTTTCGGTTACAAAAACAAAATTGTATAATGTTGCTGAGTTTTATTGAAGATAACCTGCAACAAAATTGTTTTTGACATTACGTTTTTACGGTATAATGGATATTGTTGCACGGTGGCCTGGATCAACTCATGATCAAACCATCTACAGCAACAGCAGAATTAAAGGGATGCTGAAAAACAATGAATTCTACACATCAATAATCTTAGGTGATAATGGGGTACAGCAATACCAACGTACTAATAGTACCTTTACACACCCAAATACCCCAGCGGAAATCTTTTTTAATGAATCCCATATCCGAACAAGAAACTGTGTGGAAAGATGTTATGGAGTTTGGAAACGCAGGTTTCCTATTCTATCTAATGGTATGCGTGTGTCAATGGAACATTCCAAGGCAATAATAGTTGCAACTGCTATTCTGCACAATCTTGCAATAGATGAACATGAAGAAGAGCCAGTCGAACAAGACTTACATGAGCTGCAAATTGAGCCTCCTATTGTTCAAAATCATGATGCCCTTGAAAACAACAGACTGCGAACATCACTTAAAACCATTTTTCAAATCTGATATTTTTACGGTTAATATGGTTTAAGTATATTGTGTACTGAAAACAATGTAGTGTTTGTGGTACTTTGTATTTTACTATGTAATTTTGTCTCCTTATGCCTATCTATGTTTATGCTATACAGCTATTTTGTTCGCTTAGAAAAAATAAACATTTATGTATAAGAACGGTAAATTGGAAAATTGGTGAAATAAATTTATTTACCTAATAATGTTGTTGATAAACGTCAAAATAAAAAAAACGGAAGTACATTTTTCAACGTTTTATTGATGATGATAATACATCAGTTTCTAAAATAAATAAAATCCCCTTAATCCTAACTATAGGAAATTCTAGACATATTTTATGTAAAATATCCTAGACTTATCTTCAACTGTTTCGGAAATATTAAGTGTTTTCAGATTTATTGCAAAAATTAACTGATTTTTTGGTTTTTTTTTTGAAAATTATTTGATTACAGAAATTCGCTACAACACACAATAGAAAGATGGTATTGGCCTCTGTTACATGACACACCCTGTATAAAAGGTTTTCGTTGGAAAAAATGAGCAACTACACTTTTTTTTAACACTGTAAACAAAGTTGTGGAAATTTCAAGACTATTTAGTTTTTGTATAAATTTTGTATTTAAAACATTTAATGTAACGTCCTGGCAACACCCCAACCTCAAGTAAAACTGATTCCTGACATTATTTAATGTCTGTGGCGTAATTGACCTAATGCTGTCGGTAATGCGTCCTCTTAAATCATTCAGATCTTGTGGCTTGGTTTTGTATAAGACGCTTTTGAGATATCCCCATAAAAAAATCCAACCGAGTGAGGTCCGGGGACCTTGATGGCCATTCTAGTGGCCCTCTCCTCCCAATCCATCGATTTGGAAACACATTATCGAGGTACTACCGCACATTAACTTGATAATGTGGGGTGCTTCATCTTGTTGGAATCAAATTGTGTCGGCTAGCAATTGAGGATTTCTTCTATTAGGGTACAAATTTATAAGATTTGGAATGAGCTGATTTTGGAGAAAGTCTAAGTAATTTACCCCATTTAAATTTTGATCGAAAAATATTGGACCAATTATTTGATCTCCTGTAATACCTGCCCAGACATTAATCTTTTCCGGTTTTTGTGTGTGAATTTTCCGCATCCAGTGAGGATTTTCTCTCGACCAATAACGACAATTCTGGCGATTGACATGCCCATGAAGAGTAAAAGTAAATTCATCAGAAAATAAAACGTTTTCCACTCTCAGAAGGTTTTTGTCTATTCTGTGCATCATTTGTTCGCAAAACTCCATTCTCCTGTCGAAGTCGTCTTCACTAAGCTCTTGAGTAGACTGTAGCTTATACGGATGCATTTTATTCTCTTTCAATATTCTGGCAACCGAAGAACGACCAACATTGTTTTCCAAGGCAACTTGTCGAGTTGAGGTATGCGGATTGTCTTGGAATGCAAGCATTACATCCAATTTTTTGTTATCGGTCAACGACACTGCTTCCTTCTTAATTTGCCTCACGTGTCCCAGTTTTCTAAATTGTTTTTCAACTTTACTTACTGTACCTTGGGATATGGATGGTAAGTCAAGATATTTTTCCCTAAAGAGACGAATAACTTCGGCTTGAGTTCGTGTCCTATCTCCATAACCTATCATCATTAAGATAGTTATTTTATGACTCTCTGATAAATACACCATGTTTAAATCAGATGAATCACACACGTCAAAGAAAACTAATTTAAAAGGCACGTTGATTTTTTTGATGTTTCATACAACAAATACCTACCTTTGAAAACCTGATTTTTTATCTTTGCCTATTTGCTGATAATGTTCGAAGAATTAGTTGAAGATAAGTCTAGGATATTTTACATGAAATATGTCTAGAATTTCCTGAAGAATCCAAAAATTAAATAATATACAGGGTGTTGTATTTAAAATAAGAAAGTTGGTATTGCATCCAAAAATACCAATCGACGTGTTCGAGCGTTTTTTCGAACACGCCCCCATTTATTTATTAACGAATTTATTCCATTTGGCTGGCCTTTATATATATATATATATATATATATATATATATATATATATATATATATATATATATATATATATATATTAGGCTGTCTCAGCTGGTGTGGATTCCATGAACTCCAGTTACAATTTGCCTATAATTATTAATTACTTTTATTTTATTACCAATATTTTTCATTTCAGTATACATACAAATATTATATTGCCAGTAGAAGATTCATCTGTAGTACCTCCCAACTGCCTTATATTTTCTTCTACAAAAGCCTCAGTGATGGGGCTTGCAGTGTTTTTTGCAACTGGCATATCTGTATTTATTATAAAATATATACGCAAGAGAAAATAACTGAATGAATAAAAACATATAAAATAACCCATACCAACATCAGAATAATACAATGCTGTTGCCCGAAGACCAATGAAAGACATCACCCTATTTCCAACACCATCTAACTTTGTTTCTCTCGTTGACCCCCCCCCCCCCCCTGTTTTTACATATATTGTTTATATTCCGCATAATCCTTCTTTATTGATTTTTTTAACGAATCCCATTTGCTACGCAACATTTTGGCAGTTCTTCCTGTACCACAAACTGCATTGAAGCTTCGTTCAATCAGTCTCCATTCTATATCTTTGGTATTATTGGAAAGGGTGTCTGTTTTCATGCACTCTAGAATAGAATAACGTGAGAATCACCGGCACTGTTACTACGTAAAACAACTTTATACGTACCGACAATTTCTTTACTTGCTTCAACCAAATCGACTAACAGAACAATTTCGTCAATCGTGAAATTATTGTACCGCTTTTTCTCAATTTTAATAAGATGAAACAATATTTTTATAAATCAAATAAAACAATTTGATACTTTGTTATATATCACTTTTTTTAAATTGTGTGAGTATAGTTTCGTAAAATGATGTTACATTCTCAAACACTACTTTAAAACTAAGGTATTACAGCTGTTTATCCTATGTACCTAATTTTACACTTTTATTGGGGTTAATTTTTTTACAATATTTTAAATAGTAGGGAATTCCGGAGATCTATCTGATCATTTAATATCTGTCTAGGCGGGTCTTTATTATATATACAAATTTCAATTGCTTCTAAATTGTTTAACTTTTTTGCTTTTTGGCGCTGTACTGTACACTGTACTGTAAATCGTTTTACGAAACTATAGTCACACAAATTTCAAAATAAAACTGATAGATAACAAAGTATAAAATTGTTTTTTTTATTCGATTTAAAAAATGAACTATCACAAAGTAACGGACAAATCAATCAATATATTTTTATAATTTCCAAAGCGTTCACGTCAGGTTAGGCTTATAAAATGCTATAATTTCCCACCCCTTCAACTATCAACGATGGCCCAATCCCACCTACTATTTTGACGTATTAGAACTACTACAGCCTTATTTTAGGAAGGCGTTGTAAGCAATAGCCCAACACCAGATATTCTGAGAATAATACCTGGTATAACTTATTCCGAGTATAAGTGTTCGTCGTTTATACTTGTATTGTAGAACCGGCCCTGAGAGGTAAATCTACAAAAGAGATTTTCGATCCACAAACATCAAATTTGGATGCTTGGTCGAAATCTACAAATTTTCGCGACCACGCATCGAAGTATGACGTTTTTGCATCGAAAATTTTAGCCGTAGTTTTATCTGAGCAACAAAAAGATAGTGCCGCACTGTGAACTGTACAAAGTAAAGAGCAAACACTGTTTGAAATATAAGTGCCAGTCATACAGTTATCTGAATCAATACATTGTGTCAAATCACCATGGAAAGATACACGATCACAAATTGTGCTCTAGAGCAGTACTCTGCTCGAATATACTCTGATTCCTTCATTTATAGATGAAACCCTACACCTTATTTAAAAATTTATTAAAAAAATAATAAAGTGTACAATTTCAATACTAGACTAATTGAAAAGTTCGCTGAGCGACACCTATAAAGCAGTAAAAAACTATATAATCCATTTGAAGTTTCATGCATCATATGAACATTTGTGAAGTTTCAAGTCAATTTGTCAATTCAGTCACACAAAAAAAGCAGCTTAAAATAAACGTATCAGTGTTATTTATTAAAATGGAAAATATTGAAAATCGTGCAGTGATTTTAATTTCTTTGTCAAAAAAGGTTTAAAGGCAATGGAAATTCACAGTGAAATGTTAAATGTATTAAGGGCGTCGACTCCTTCAAAAACAATAGTTTGTAAGTGGGCAGGTGAGTTTCAACGTAGTCGTACAAGTCTCGATGATGACCCACGTTCTGGATGTCCAATAAGTGCAAGTACTGAACAAATAATTCATTCTATACATAATATGGTTATGGATGACAGACAATTGACTTTGAGTGAAATTGCTAAGGCCTTGAACATCTCAACTGAATGGGTGTTTCATACTTTGAAAAAGGAATTGGGCTTGAGAAAGCTATGTGCAAGATTGATGTCGCATTTGTTAAATTCCGATCAAAAACGATGTTGATTAAAACTTTTCAACCAACATTTCGACCTTTTTCGAAAGAATAAAATAGATTTTAAATGTCGTTTTGTAACTATGGATGGTAAAATTAAAACTGTGTTCATTATTTAACGACACAAAAATTTTAGATTTTGAAAAACAATATAAAAAAAGAAATATAAAGGAAATGATTTATATAAAAAAAAAACAAATAATACCATAAATTTCCGAAATTATACAAATAATTTAAGTTGTATATATAATAACATTATTAAATAATAAATTTTCATAATTTTTTATTTCTGCATCTAATACTATTTCACATAACAAATTCAAAACAGTTAAGTTATAATAAAAAAAACAAAAATTTAAAGGTGGAAGATTTATTAAATATGCCAGAGTCAAATATATGTCATTTAAAAATTTATAGAAACAAAATGTAACATATTTGTTAAAAAATTTCAAAAATTAATTGTTTAATTAGATATTGGTAAGTTTTTGAATGTAAACTTGTGTTTTTTTATAAAAATAATGTTTATTGTAGGAATGTTCTGATGATGGTTCATTAGTGAACCGAAACGTCAATAAGACAATAAAAAAATTAAAACTTATTAACTGACCGATATATATATATATATATATATATATATATATATATATATATATATATATATATATATATATATATATATCCGTTTTTTTCGAATTTCTTTTAATAATACCGAAAATATTTTTCATTATGCCAAAAAAAAATTGTGCCAAGGGAAAAAATTTGAAGTCGATATCTTAGGCTCCTCAAAGTTAGTCAAAGTTCAAAGTTTAAAAAAAATATTCTTAACTTTGATCGGAAATTTAATTCTCTACAGTAAAGGTCCTGACACCAAATTAAGTATAAATAAAGAGAAAATTGTAACTTTTCTCAATATTTATACGTTTTGTGGGTGAATAATAATCGAAAAATATTTCAGTTTGTAAAAAAAATTATTTTTTAATTAATTAATTAATGGCAATTTTCTCATTAAAATTGCCATTATCTTGGAAATTATCAATTGGATTTAAATTGTTAAGGATCTTTTTTGTAGGAAATCAATTTCCTGCAAAATAAATTCATTCATTAAACCATCAATATCACAACAGACACAGGGATCTTTCCACTTTATAAAAACTTGAAAATCTTACATTCCGTTTTCGGTAAAGTGAAATACTTGCAAATTATTGATTCGATTTGATTTTGTTATCTATCACTTTTATTTTAGCAAATAAAAATGATAGATAACAAAGTAAAGAATTGTTTTATTCCTTTTTTTGAAATACTTGCATTTTTATCTATCTGGAACCAAGAAGTTCATATTTTTATTTTGCCAATCCCATGTCACGTACCAAATCATTTAATTAATTCTAGTAAAAGGCACATTTCCTAACGTAACAGACCCCGTTCGATCGACTGGCACTAGTTTCACAAACTTATCTCGCGCCGTTTCGAAAATAGACGCAAATATACGAGTTATTAAGTGAAGTTCACTGGTAGTTGTGAAAAAATGTTGAGTTACAATTGGTGTTTTGAGGAAGCTGTGGATCAGATCCTAATGAAGAATGAGAATCACCGGAAAAGCCGTTTAAAAATCCAGCTTTAAAGGTGCAATAGATACCGTTAGTTCCAGTGCAGAAGACAAATTTGGATACCGAATTTTGCTTTTTTGAAATCCTATCTGTTTTACTGATACAAAAGCAATCACTTGGACATGGTCAGTAGATTCTCTCCACACCATAGGAATAGCAAACGGCATAGATTTTTTCTTGCGATGCGAAAATCTATACTGCACTAAATTCACGTGACAACTCACACAGCAACCATAAGGAGCCCAACTTTTATCTTGCTCACCAATTTGACACTTAAAATATAGGTTTTTTTGAGTTCCTAGCTTGGGACTTCAAAATAAGTCATCCGCGTGTATAACAAAACTTATCCCCCGGTTTTTTGCGAAATCGAGAACTTGCCATTTTGTATAAAATGAACATAAACACTTAACTGTGCTGTAAAACGAACTAAACTCTAGAAAACAATAAAATTGTCCTTAAAAGTTCGTAGAATAATATAGAAATACCCCGTCTACGATCTTGTAGCAATTCCTACGTTATCCAGTTAAAAATCACGATATAAATAATTTCCAAAAGCCCATAATATAAAGGAGAAGCAGGTACTTGAAAATAGGACGTGCTCTACCATTTCTGTAAAAAGGTGTACGGTTGTCATAGAACACAGTTTACTTTAGGAATTAGACTGATACATCTCCTGATGGTGCTAATATAGTTAGCGAAACCTGCGTGTTTAATTCTAAATCTCTTTGAGTTAGGTTTTGAATTGAAGTATTATGGATCACTACAGTTAATATTGAAACATTGAGCTGTCTCAATACAATCAAGAGACGCGCCTTGTACTTTTTCTATTAAATAGCGTGTTTTTAGTGACAAAAACCGCCAATTTCCGAATACTAACTGCTAATTGAATTCATCACCGATGAAAGTTGATTAATTTTGAAGTTTTCCTCATAAAAAAAAACTCCCACTTGACGGCCCGAAGTGGATTAAGAAGTACGTCGATTTGGACCGGAGAGCAAAAGAAACGCGAGCGAAACCATTCGAGAACGATGCCCGTCGTCTCCCTCGAGAGACCATAATTGTTTCTGGGGTTTTTGTCGACACCAGCTGATTGCGGAATTGGCCGTCGATTCGTTAGAAGGGGTTTTGTGTCAATCTCAGAAGTTTCGCTCGTTCGGGCTTTTCCACGGTTTTCCGATGATTTAATTACCTTAACCCTTCTTTTTTCGTCTTGCTTTTCGGGCTTCGTTTTCTAGCTGTTCGAAGGTATTATGTTACTGTGTACTCTTAAGGCTTTTATAAAGTGTGGGTTTTTTAGTGTGTCCGAACTTTCGATAGGGTCGGTGTCAAACGAACTATGAGTTTGCGCAATAACATATGCAGTCTAATTTGTTTTAAACCTGACAGGCGAACTTTTTTATTGGTTAGTGATAGACTAGTACTTTCAAATTCAAAATTGTAGGAAATAACTGGACTAAGAAAAATTTACAAACAATAATTTCCGGTGTTGCCAGATTTCTTCGGTAGCTGCTAAAACAATTTTAATGGCAACAGCGTATTTTTTAACACAATTTGATAAATCTTAAAATTCGAAAAACAATGTTGTCACATTTCGTTATTGGACAACAACATATATGTATATATATATATATATATATATATATATATATATATATATATATATATATATATATATATATAACATATATGTATATATATATATATATATATATATATATATATATATATATATATATATATATATATATATATATAACATATATGTATATATATATATATATATATAACATATATGTATATATATATATATATATGTATATATGTATATATGTATATATGTATATATGTATATATGTATATATGTATATATATATATATATATATATATATATATATATATATATATATATATATATATATATATATATATATATATATATATATATATATATATATATATATAGGGTGAGTATATATATATATATATATATATATATATATATATATATATATATATATATATATATATATATATATATATATATATAAATATATATATATATATTAGGGTGAGCCGATATCTGTTTTTTTTTAATTTCTTTTAATAATACCGAAAATATTTTTCATTATGCCAAAAAAAAAATTGTGCCAAGGGAAAAAATTTGAAGTCGATATCTTAGGCTCCTCAAAGTTAATCAAAGTTCAAAGTTTAAAAAAAATATTCTGAACTTTGATCGGAAATTTAATTCTCTACAGTAAAGGTCCTGACACCAAATTAAGTATAAATAAAGAGAAAATTGTCATTTTTCTCAATATTTATACGTTTTATGGAATAATATTCGAAAAATATTTCAGTTTGTAAAAAAATTTAATTTTTTAATTAATTAATTAATGACAATTTTCTCATTAAAATTGCCATTATCTTGGAAATTATCAATTGGATTTAAATTTTTATAAGGACCTTTTTTGTAGGAAATCAAATTTCCTGTAAAATAAAGTATTTATCAATCATTTTTTACCCATAAAAAGAATGAATATATAGAAAAACGACAATTTTTTCTTTAAAATTACCATTATCTCAGAAATGATCGCACTTAATTAGGCGTAAGGCCCTTTATTGTAGAGAATTAAATTTCTGATCAAAGTTTAGAATTTTTTTTTTGAAAACTTTGAACTTTGACTAGCTGTGAGGAGCCTAAGATATCGACTTAAAAAATTTTTTTTGGCATATTGAAAAATATTTTCAGTATTATTAAAAGAAATTCGAAAAATAACGGATAATCGGCCCACCATATTTTAGATAGTTACATTTTCGATCAAAGTAATTTTTTTGAAAACTTTGAACTTTTACTAACTTTAAGGAGCGATTTGAAATTTTTTCCCTTGGCAAATTTTTTTTTGGCATAACGAAAAATATTTTGTTTATATATATATATATATATATATATATATATATATATATATATATATATATATATATATATATATATATATATATATATATATATATTTATTTTAAACTTGAAGAGATTTACCACTAAACACCAAAACGCTTTTTTTGAACTGCTCGACGCACGTTTCGCTAACCATGTTAGCATCATCAGGAGATGGTTTAATCTAATTCTAAAACTAAACTATGTTCTATTAATATGAAAACCATACCTAACGAAGCGTGTAACAATCATGAACCGTGAAGTGTACTAAGCCTTATTTTAATAATTGACAAAGTTGACTGAAAGGAATCTGTCCTTTATCTCGGTTCATGATTTTCTTACATTTTTCTATTTGAATGCTTTCATATGCATCCAAAGCCCTATTATTATTAACACTTTTAATTAGTCTTAAATTACTAATATCTATACTATGGTCATGTTCGATTGCATGTTGGCCAACACAAGATTTTTCATTTCTCCCATATCTAATGTGGGCAATATGTTCTTTATATCTTGTCAATATGGATCTTTTTGTTTGCCCAATATACCTTTGATCACAGTCTTGACAGCTAATTTCGTAAATCCCCGACTTTTTATGTTGCTCTACTTTATCCTTTGGATTACCCAGAACATCTCTTAATTTATTATATCGTTTGTACACAACCTTAATGTCCACTTTTTTCAAAATTTTGTCTAGTCCTCTTGTTAACTGGGCATCAAATGGTATTACCATGAATTTCTTTGTGTTCTGATCCTTTTGAAAAGTCGAAGATTCTTTCAATACTTTTCTGAACTTATGTTTTCTAATTAGTTTATCTACAATGTTCTTATTATAACCATTCACTTCAGATACCTCCCTAATTAATTTTAATTATTTGTTATAATTATCTTTATTTAAAGGAAAATTAATTAATCTAAAAAAATTAGCCTGTCAGGTGTAAAAAAATTACACTGTATATGTTATTGCGCAAACTCACAGTTCGTTTGACACCGACCCTATCGGAAGTTCGGACACACTAAAAAACCCACACTTTATAAAAGCCTTAAGAGTACACAGTAACCTAATACCTTCGAACACCTAGAAAACGAAGCCCGAAAAGCAAGACGAAAAAAGAAGGGTTAAGGTAATTAAATAATCTGAAAACCGTGGAAAAGCCCGAACGAGCGAAACTTCTGAGATTGACACAAAACCCCTTCTAACGAATCGAAGGCCAATTCCGCAATCAGCTGGTGTCGACAAAAACCCCAGAAACAATTATGGTCTCTCGTGGGAGACGACGGGCATCGTTCTCTAATGGTTTCGCTCGCGTTTCTTTTGCTCTCCGGTCCAAATCGACGTACTTTCTTAATCCACTTCGGGCCGTCAAGTGAGATTTTTTTTTTATGAGGAAAACTTCAAAATTAATCAACTTTCATCGGTGATGAATTCAATTAGCAATTAGTATTCGGAAATTGGCCGTTTTTGTCACTAAAAACACACTTTTTAATAGAAAAAGTACAAGGCGTGTCTCTTGATTGTATTGAGACAGTGCATTGTTTCAATATTAACCGTAGTGATCCATAATGCATCAATTAAATACCTAACTCAAAGAGATTTAGAATTAAACACGCGGGTTTCGCTAACTATATTAGCACCATCAGAAGATGTATCAGTCTAATTCCTAAAGTAAACTGTGTAAAGTTAAATTAAGTCCAATAACTTAATTACACCAATATTAATGTATACACCAGCACTATGCTCTGCTTTTTTACTAACACAAACGTTCAAACCAACTCAAAGGGTTTGGTCCTCTTAAGTCTTCTGATTTGACTTGCATTATCAAGGAGCTGGATGGCCTCGACATTGACGTGCTGAAGAAGTCGCTGCTCGTGACTCTGGGCAAATCTGCTAATGGTCTGGATGCCATATGTCCATACGGGCTTTAGAATTTGTTTGTACAAGAGTACTTTGTTGTAGACTGATAGAGGGGAATTTCGTCTAAGCAGCCAATACATTTTTCTAAATTTGATGTCAAGTTCTTCTTTTTTCTTTTTGACATGAGCCCTCCAGCGTAGCTTGGCATCTAATGTTATACCCAAATATTTTGCTGTATCAGCATATGGTACTTGGATATTATTTATACTAACGGGGATATGTTGATTTCTTTTGTTCGTGAAATTAATATGGGCGAATTTAGACTCATTTAATTTGATTCGCCATTGCTTAGTCCAGTTGTTAATTTTATTAACTGAGGTTTGCAGGTTTATTGCCGCTTCTTCGTGGTCTACGCCTACAGCCATAATAGCAGTATCGTCAGCAAATGTTGCTATCGTGTCTGGGTCTAATTCAGGAATATCACTGGTATATAATAGGTAAAGGACTGGTCCCAATACACTACCTTGCGGTACTCCTGCTTTAATATTTTTTAGTTCAGAGTATGCATCTTCCTGTTTAACTCTGAAATATCTATCTGAGATATAAGACTTTAATAACTGCGCAAACTGTTTAGGCAAAAGCTTGTTTAATTTGTAGTTGAGGCCCTCATGCCACACTTTATCGAAGGCTTGGGCCACATCGAGAAATACGGTAGAACAATTTTTTTTTTCTTCCAGTGACTTTTCAATTATATTTGTCATCCTATGGACCTGGTCTATAGTTGAGTCTTTCTCTAAATCCAAACTGATGGTCTGGAATTATGTTTTTATCTTCAATGATTGGCTTCAATCTTTTAAGGAATATTTTTTCAAACAGTTTTGAAATAACAGGTAGCAAGGAGATTGGCCTGTAAGATGAAACTTCATTCGGTGGTTTTCCGGGTTTTGGGATCATTATCATTTCTGCTACTTTCCATATCTTAGGTACATACTTTAATCTAAAAGATGCATTTATAAGATATGTAAGTTTTACTATAGCTTTACGAGGAAGCTGTTTCATGACTTCTCTCTTGATTAAGTCAAACCCTAGGGCCTTTTTTTGTGTTGATGTTTTCTTCAATTTCTGATGCAATTTCTTTTGGGGTAACAGGTCTTATGTCACTTTCTTCTTGGGCAAGATTTTCCCAGTCAAGTATGTTTTCACCTTCATTTGGCTGGAAAGTCCCTTTTAAATATTCAGAATATCTGTTAGCTTTTTGTAAATTGCTTTTTGCCCATGTTCCACCTGCATTTTTAATTGGTGGATTCTGCAGGATTGGCCTTTTTAGTGTTTTGGTAGCTTTCCATAGTGAATAGTCAGTTTTACTGTCATTTGACAGTTCACTTAGGAGTTACTTATAGTATAATTTTTATTTTTTTGTATATCCCTTTTCAGTTGCTTTGTTGCATTATTTAATCTAGTTTTATCTGCTGGCGATCTAGATTGATGCCAAATTCTTCTAAGCCTTCTTTTTTCGGTTATGAGTTCTTTTATTTCTCTGGGGTAGTTATTGCCTTTGGTTCTAGGAGTAATATTAGGTGTGTTATCCCATGCAGCCCTTTGGATAACGTTTAAAAATGTTTCCGCTTCATTGTCGAGTTGTTCTTCATTTCTTAAGTGGACTCTCAAGTCTACCGTTTCTTCAAGTTGAAGTTTAAAACTCTGCCAGTCAGTCAGTCGATTTGTCAATATAGAAGGAGTTTCCTTCTGTATGATGCTATCACTTAAGATCAGAAGAATGGGAGAGTGATCAGAGTTCATATCCCATGCCTCGTCCACATGCATATAGCTTACAGACACATTTCTAGTTATGAAAAAATCAAGTAGATCTGGTATTTTATTGGGGTCTGTAGGCCAATATGTTGGCTTACCAGTTGACATTGTTTCACATTTTAGTTGGTTAATTGCTTGTAGTAGTTCTTTTCCTTTTGTATTGGTTAACCTGGATCCCCACTGAACGTGTTTGGCATTGATATCACCTCCAATGATAAACCTATATCCGTGACTATTTAGAAAGTCTAAATATTGTTGTTTTTTCAGAGCATGTCTAGGCGGACAGTAAACTGCGGAGACTATGATCTCATATGTTTTAGTTTTAATGTTTACAGAGGCAGCTTGAAACTGTTCTGTTTTATATCCCATTTCTTGGTGATGCTTGATTGATTCCTTAATTACGATGAGTGCCAAATTGGTGATCAAGAAAAAGTTGGGCTCCTTATGGTTGCTGTGTGAGTTGTCACGTAAATTTAGTGCAGTGTAGATTTCCGCATCGCAAGAAAAAATCTATGCCGTTTGCTATTCCTATGGTGTGGAGAGAATCTACTGACCATGTCCAAGTGATTGCTTTTGTATCAGTAAAACAGATAGGATTTCAAAAAAGCAAAATTCGGTATCCAAATTTGTCTTCTGCACTAGAACTAACGGTATCTATTGCACCTTTAAAGCTGGATTTTTAAACGCCTTTTCCGGTGATTCTCATTCTTCATTAGGATCTGATCCACAGCTTCCTCAAAACACCAATTGTGACTCAACATTTTTAACAACTACCAGTGAACTTCACTTAATAACTCGTATATTTGCGTCTATTTTCGAAACGGTGCGAGATAAGTTTGTGAAACTAGTGCCAGTCGATCGAACGGGGTCTGTTACGTTAGGAAATGTGCCTTTTACTAGAATTAATTAAATGATTTGGTACGTGACATGGGATTGGCAAAATAAAAATATGAACTTCTTGGTTCCAGATAGATAAAAATGCAAGTATTTCAAAAAAAGGAATAAAACAATTCTTTACTTTGTTATCTATCACTTTTATTTGCTAAAATAAAAGTGATAGATAACAAAATCAAATCAATCAATAATTTGCAAGTATTTCACTTTACCGAAAACGGAATGTAACATTTTCAAGTTTTTATAAAGTGGAAGGATCCCTGTGTCTGTTGTGATATTGATGGTTTAATGAATTAATTTATTTTGTTTATTCATTCTTTTTATGGGTAAAAAATGATTGATAAATACTTCATTTTGCAGGAAATTTGATTTCCTACAAAAAAGAAAAATTCGGTATCCAAATTTGTCTTCTGCACTGGAACTAACGGTATCTATTACACCTTTAAAGCTGGATTTTAAAACACATTTTCCGGTGATTCTAATTCTTCATTAGGATCTGATCCACAGCTTCTTGACAACACCAATTGTGACTCAACATTTTTAACAACTACCAGTGAACCTCACTTAATAACGCGTATACTTGCGTCTATTTTCGAAATAAATTTATTTGCTAAAATAAAAGTGATAGATAACAAAGTAAAAAATTGTTTTATTCCGTTTTAAAAAATGAACTATCACACAGTAACGGACATAATTTGCAAGTATTTCACTTTACCGAAAACGGAATGTAAGATTTTCAAGTTTTTATAAAGTGGAAGGATCCCTGTGTCTGTTGTGATATTGATGGTTTAATGAATGAATTTAATATGGCGTATTGTCACAGATTCGTCGAAATACAGTCCAAAAGCAGTCTTGCCTTATAATGGAGACAAAAACCCATTTATTTCTTTAGCCGATTCAGTGATAATGAAAGAAACTTGTATAACAACTAAATCGCATTAAATATGAACAGCATCAGTAGGATATTTGTGGGGATATAAAAGTGATAGGTATATTGCTAGGACCTTAAGGGGGGTTTAAAAAGTATTGCTGTATCTAAGGCACAGTAGCGCTACAAAAGAACATTACCGTAAGAAAAATTGGTTTCATAACACAGAAACCTAAAAAAGGTGCTTTTTCCGCCTCTCCATATTAAGCTTCCACTTATACACTTTGTCAAAACCAAAGAAGGTAATGGTTTCAAGTACCCAAAAGAAATATTTTCTCAATTAAGTGATCAAAACTAAAAGAAGGCATATTTATTGTACCACAAATAAGGACATTTCTAGGTGATTTCCGTTTTCAAGAAAAACTAAATGAAAAGGAATTGACAGCGTGGAAATGTTTTGTAAGTGTAGTAAAAGGATTTCTGGGTAATAAGAAAGATGAAAACTTTAAAAATCTCACAGATGAACTCTTGAAAGCCTATACAGTATTAGGGTGTTGCATGTCTTTAAAAATGTATTTTTATACATCCATTTGGATTTTTTTCGGAAAATCGGGGTGCAGTAAACGACGTACCAGGAGAGATGTTTCACCAGGACATCAGGACGATAAAAGCAAGATGCCGGGGACGTTGGAACTCATCTATGTTGGACAACAACTGCTGGTTTTTAACAAGAGATGATGAGACAGAACACAAGACAAAAAAGTTTTTGTCGCTGTATAACATCTCATGTAACATATTTTTGACTCACATAATCCTCAGTGATATCTTTGCATACATTTAACACGTTTTATATGTTTATGTTAAATAAATATTAGATTGTAAAACCGACCACCCCCTGACCACCGACCCCCTGTAACAAAAAACTATACGTGTTACAGTAATTACTTATCTTTTTCTTATTCCTTATTATTTTCGGATTTAAGACTACAAAGTACTTCATGTACACCTTTTTTTATCAGTGTTACCTAAAAAAAATTTAAATTTGTTGAACTATGAACATGATTTTCTTATATTTTTCTGTTTTAATAATGATTTAACGCCTTTAGATTAGTTTCTTTAAGGTTATGTTAAATATTTGGTCTATGCCGATAAACCAGCTACTACTGACGCTTTGGAAGCCAACATAACTCGGACAATTGTGGACATAAGACCTCAATTGCTTGAAAAAGTGGCCGGAAATTGGATTGGGCGGGACGTTTGTCCGAAATTGTTTTCACACATTAATACTATTGAATGTTACTTCACATAAAATAGTTTCAAGGTATCTAATTTGGTTGTAGACAACAAAAAAAATCACCGTTACACACATATGCAATGCCACGAGCAAATATTTTGTGTTGACCTCTCGAATGAGTAAAATTCAAGCGTAGACGTTTAATATTTATAATATAGACACTGCATGTTGTTAAGAAAGAATAATATGCATTCGCAATCCAAACACACGCTCCTTTCTTTTATTTATTTACTGTAGTTTCTAGATAATATTTGCTCTTTACTCTATTTTGAGAACATAGAGGTACATACAATATGACATTGTAGGTACAAAAAATTTCATCTTCCGGAAAAACTATATATTTTGACCGAATTCTGTAAAGTTTATCAGGTTTATCAGGATTTTGCTATGAGATGGCGTTACTGATACATTTCTTGCTATATACTAATGAATTCTATGACGTTTTCGAGCGTAAACATACGCCATCAAAGGCTAATTCGTTGTTAACTGTCATTGTGCCAAAAATGTAGTTTTTCATATTTTTCAATATGTCCAATTAAGTATCAGAAAAAGACGTTTTGTTTCAACTTAAATAATCCTCCTTTATGGTAAACATGCTCTAAACCAAAAACTTGTGAACGATGGTTTAAACGCTTTAAAAATAGTGATTTTGATACGAAAGACACTGAGCGTCTAAGACAGCGGAAAATGTTTAAATCTGCAGATTTGCAAGCATGAAAACTCAACTCATACGTTGAAACAATTGGCAGAAGCGTTGAATGTTGCCCGATCTACTATATCCGAATGTCTACATACATTGGGAAAGATCCAGAAGGAAGGAAAATTGGTTTCATATGAATTGAACGAATGAGACATTGAAAGGCGAAAAACTACTTGTAAAATTTTGCTGGCTAGACAGAAATGAAAGGGTTTTTTCCATCGAGTTCTGACAGGTGATGAAAATTGGATCTATTTTGACAACCCAAAGGGCAAACAATCATGGGTAGACCTTGGTCAGCCTTCAACATCACAACCTGTGCGAAATATACATGGAAAGAACGCTTTGCTGTGTATTTGTGGACTAGTAAGGGAGCTGTGTATTACGAACTGGTGAAACTATTACTTTTAATCGACATTGAAGGAAGAACGACCAAAGTATGTCCAAAGACACTATAAAGTCATTTTTGGAATAATTGGAAAACTACTACTACTACCTACGTAGCGTACTACCTACCTAATAAAGGGGAAAACAGAACAAAAGGGGAAAAACAGAACAAAAAAAAAGAACCGTGAATTTAACTGACCCTTACATTAATAATTGGAAAAATTGACTGAACGGAATAGGTCCTTTATCCCACCCAGTTCATTATTTTCTTGCATTTTTCTATTTGAATGTTTTCATATACAGCCAAAGCCCTGTTATACTTTCAACCAGTCTTAAATTACTAATGTATATGTTGTGGTCATGTTCGCATTGCATGCTGGGCAACCCAAGATTTTTCATTTCTCCCATATCTAATGTGGGCAATGTGTTTTTTATATCTTGTTAATATGGATCGTTTTGTTTGCCCAATATACCTTCGATCACAATCTTAACCGCTAATTTCGTAAATCCCTGACTTTTCATATTGATCTACTTGTACTCAGCTGTGGTTTGTACACAACTTTAATGCCCACTTTTTTCAAAATTTTGTTTAGCCCTTGTGTTAATTGGACATCAAACGGAATTACCATGAATTTATTTTTGTTCTGATCCCTTTAAAAAGTCAAAGATTCTTTCAATAATCTTCTAAACTTATGTTTTCTAATTAATTTATCTACAATGTTCTTATTATAACCGTTTACTTCGGGTATCTCCCTCATTTTAATTCTTTGTTATAATTATCTTTGTTTAAAGGAAAATCGAGTAATCTCTTTACATAAAATTTAAACTAGCCATCTTATTTTGGAAGCTATGATTCGAATCGTAAGGAATGTATCTCGAAGTGTTGGTGGTTTTTCTATAAATGTCAAAATCTAACCTATTTTTATTGTTTCTACTGACTAAGACATCCAGAAATGGTAAACCATAGTTGTTTTCGAGTTCATGCGTGAATACTATGTTTTGGGATTTACTATTTAAGTTCTTAATAAAATCATCTAAATTTTCGTTTTTTGAATCAAAAATTGCAAAAATATCATCCACATATCTTAACCACACCTTCGGAAAGTAACTGAATTCATTTTCGACTCGGTTTTAAATTTACTCATAAATAAGTTGACTAAAAACGGTGACAGATGATTGCCCATTGCCTTTCCTTCTTGTTGTTTGTAAAACCTGTTATAAAGTTGAAAAAAATTTTGCTTCATACATAATCTTGTTAAGGAGATGTACTCAGAAACAATCTTGTTATTAAAATCCTTTAACTCGAGTAACTCTCTTAGCTATGTCAAGGTATGGGGAATCGGGACACTCGGAAACAACGATGATACGTCAAAGGAAACCAAGACCTTCCTGTAGATGTGTGTTTTAAACTTTTTCTATAAATTTTGTTGAGCATATCACAGAACAGGAAGGTAGTTGGTTTGGTAGATTTTCAAATTCCTTCGTTAACCATTTTGCCAAATTGTATGTTGGAGAATCAATGGCTGATACAATTGGTCTCACTGATTTTCCTGGCTGATGAATTGGGCACCTGCCACTTTTGGATTAGAAATGTGAAGTTTTTTTTTAGAGGAGAAATAAGACTGTTACAAGATTTCAATATATCTCTGACTTCGTTGACCATGTTTGACAATGGATTCCTCGGTAATCGTTTATATGGGCCGTCGGGAATTAATTTTTCGACGCATTTAAAGTAACGGATTTCTCCATTACTGCAACCTTATTTCCCTTATCCGCTTTTAAATAAAAACAATCCTTCTCTCGCAGACGCTTGACAATCTTGCTATGACAATCAACTATGGGATGCCTGCAAAGCAAATTTGAGACCTTTATTTAAAAGATCTAATTTTTGATTGTCGAACGTCTGAGTTGAAAGATTTTCTACTATGTTGATACTTTTTTATAGAATATGTTCTTTCGACTGCTCAATTTTGGGTTTTTTAAATTTTTCATTTAAAGATGACCTCTTTTTAATGAATTTACTATTTACTGCTGTGAACATATTCCTTTGGAAAATGCACCAACTTTCATGTTCTATATTAGATAATTTAAAAGTTAATTTCTTGTAAAGATTGTACGTCTGAATTTCAAGCATACTCCTTTTACTGCACAAATGTCTGATTTCTAAGTCAAGCCATTTCTGTTTTGTAAAATTAGTTATTTTGTCACATACTCTGGAAGATTTTGAAATATTAACTTTAATAAAATTGGGAAATATTTTATTAGTCTGACATGACTTAAGAAACCAAATATCTGCTCCAATAAGCCAAATTTTAGTAGTGTACTTACTATAAAGATTTAGTTCCGCTGACCTGTAAAACCCTAAACTCAAAGAGATTTACCACTAAACATAGAAACTTTTTTTTTTGTTCTCGACGCACGTTTCGCTAACCATTTTAGCATCATCAGAAGATGATTTAATCTAATTTTATTATTATTATTATTCACGTATGGGCCCTAGTGGACCACGCGAAGTACAATTAGAGGCGTTTGTTGTTGTTAGCCTTCCTTTGTGCCCATACTAATTTCATTCTTTCGCTATGAGCTTTTTTCCTTTCGTCAGACCAAGTTGTTCCAGTCTTCCTACATTTTTCACTCTGGCTAACCTTCCACACATTAACCTTGTGTCTGAAACAGCCTCTATCCTGAATTTCACTTTGTGTAATATTTGCTGATCTTAGGTCCTCTTTAATTGCAGCAATCCATTTAATTATTTCTACATTAGCTCTACTCCTGTTTTCATAAAATTCGACTATTTGTCTAGTTAACCTACTCGGATTCATCCATTTTATGTGTCCGTAAAACTTAAGTCTTCTTTTTCTCATATCGCTATGTATATCTGTGTATTGTTTGATTTCTTTGTTTTCTCGAAGTCGGTATGTTGTGCTATTTATTTGTTTGGGGCCTAGGATTTTTCTTACGATTTTTCTTTCCTTCTTTTCAATGTCCTCGATGTCCTTCTTTCTATTCAAAATGAGCGTTTCTGCAGCATATAGACATTCTGGCTTAATAACTGTGTTGTAATGTCTCAGTTTTGTGTTTTTAGATAGGCATTTTTTGTTGTAAATATTTTGTGTAAGTCTCAATGCCGTTTCCATTTTTTGACATCTACCCTTATTGGCCGCTTTTTCCAACTCATTTTCCATGATTATTTCACCCAAATATTTGAATTGAGAGACTCGTCTGATGTTACCATATTTTGTTTTTAGAAATGGCGTTCTTAGTCTGTTGCAGGTCATGTATTGTGTCTTTTCAAAGGAAATTTGAAGTCCTACATTTTCTGCTGTTTCTTTTAGAATTTCAATCTGTTTCTGTGCCGTTAATACATCTTGAGCTAAAATTGCTAGATCATCAGCAAATGCCAGACAATCAATTTTGATGTTGGTTCTCCCCAGTTTAATGGGCTGGTCAATATTCAGGGCCGACTTTTTTTCACGCCACTCCTGTATTACTTTTTCTAGAACACAGTTAAATAAGAGTGGCGAGAGTCCATCCCCTTGTCTCACTCCAGTTTTAATTTCGAAGGGCTCTGAGATCTCACCCATGAATTTAACTTTTGACCTTGTGTTAGTTAACGTTGCTTTAATAATTGCCAGCGTTTTCAGATCTAGTCCTTGTTCTTTCAAGATTCGGAATAAAGATTCGCGGTCAATAGAATCATATGCTTTTTCGAAATCCACAAATGTACAGATGAGATTTTTATTGTACAGTTTTTGATGTCTTAGAATCAACTTCAGATTCAGGATCTGTTCAGGGCAGGATCTGCCCGGTCGAAAACCTGCTTGATATTCACCAATGTTCGGTTCTAACTGTCCCTGTGCTCTGTCTAGTAGACATTGAGATAGAATCTTGTAACAAACTGGGAGAAGAGATATCCCTCTATAGTTGTTTACATCCGTTCTATCTCCTTTCTTATGTAGTGGATGGATTAGAGCATCTTTCCAATCTTCCGGAATCCGTTCGGTTCGCCAAACTTCTTGTAGAATTTTGGTTATTTCCTTGATTATACCTGGACCAGCGGATTTCAAAAGTTCAGCAGTGATTCCATCTTCACCAGAAGCCTTGTCATTTTTAAGCCGCTTGATTTGCCTAATTATTTCATCTTCATTCGGTGGTAATGAATCTGGGTTTGTTTGTTTAGGTTTTAGTGTTGGTAATTTGTTTAAGGGCTCAGGACAGTTTAGTATTTGTTCAAAATATTTCACAAGTTCGTTGCAATTGTCTCGGTTATTTAGAGCTAATTGTCCGTTATCCTTTTGGAAGCAAAGACTTTGCGGTTGATAGCCTGTTAATTTAGTTTTAAAAGTTTTGTAAAAGTTTCGGGTGTTATTTTTTTGGAAATCTTTTTCTACTTCATTAAGTTGATTGTTTCCATATTTTCTTTTAGTTTCAATTAATTAATTAATTAATAATTAATTAATTTAATCTAATTTTAATAATACTTTATTTTTATAATTAGATTAAATCATCTCCTGATGAAGCTAACATGGTTAGCGAAACGTGCGTCGATAACTTTAAAAAAGTATTTCGGTTTTTAGTGGTAAATATAAGCTTATATTTTAAACTTTAATAAATTCCATCTGCGCCAAAAAGATTAAGGTAGATTGTTTGTCTTTAAAATCTGTATATTTTAGTGTGCGATTGTATACTTTAAACCATTTTTTCATAAAGGTAAAAACTATGATGAAAGAAAGAGTTCTGGACGATTACAAACAATTATAAGTTGATGAAAGTCGTTAATTTTGAGAACCATTTCAAATTCTGCCTGTACCGCCTGGATCAAAGTTTGTTTTCTAACTGGCCAACGCTCCAATTCACAATACTAAAACTTGTTAAAGATTGGTTTCGATCAAAAATATAAATGTTTTGGAATGGCCGGCTTATTCTCCAGATTGAATATAATAGAACATGTCTGGGGTCTTCCATCAAGAAAGGTTTTCAGCAACTGTAAGCAGTTCAGAAGCAAAGAAGAACTGAAAAGTGCTCTTTTAACCGCCTGGGACGAAATTAACCAAAAGCAGATCCAGTACTTGTTTCCAACGATTCCTGGAAGATTTTTTGATGTAATTTACGGTTAGTGGAGAATTTACGTGTTAATGAGGGTAAGAATATGTACAGTGCTAATAAATATTGTTCTCTTTTAATTGTTTTTACTTCTTTTTAACTTTTTTAACTGCTTCTAGCTTTTTGACGCCGTACGAAATAGACAAAAAAGTTAAAATTGCTTCAAATTTAGGAACTATTACTTGCTCACGCTTTTTCCATAAAGCAAAATTGAGTGTTGTCTTTTTAGCGTTTTGTTGAACAGTGTACATTGTATCCATTTTAGCACAGCAAATTTTTTTTAGGTTAGGTAACAATTGTTAAATTTGTATTATCTCATCTCCGAGTTTTATTATATTAGTATTGTAACAATACTTGTATTGTAACTATTACTTATTATGTTTATCTTGTTTATATATATATATATATATATATATATATATATATATATATATATATATATATATATATATATATATATATATATATATATATATATCATCATCATCATCATCATCATCATCATCATCATCATCATCATCAGCCCGTATCGATCCACTGCAGGATGAAGGCCTCTTCAGCATGCTTCCAACCTTCACGGTCCTGGGCTTTCCTCTGCCACTCGGGTCCAATATACTTAACGATGTCATCAGTCCATCGTGCTTTCGGTCTTCTTCGCGGACGTTTGCGATCAAGCGGTATCCACTCCAGGATTGCCTTGGTCCATCTGTCGTCCCATCGCCTCGCTATATGGCTTGCCCATCTCCATTTCAACTGTTTTACTCTTCCAAATCATTGGAAGATATATATATATATATATATATATATATATATATATATATATATATATATATATATATATATATATATATATATATATATATATATATATAGAAAGACGGTTTAAAAAATCGACTCTTTTTTTTCGTAAAGTTATCGAAAATATTGTTATTATTGTTGTATTGTCATTAACAGTTGAATAAATATTCTTGTTAAAAAATAAGTACAGTAAATCTGTATTTTCAAACTGAATAAGCACAAGCTTTTCTAAAAGTTAGCCAAATATAAGAACTAAGTAAATTTCTGTTGAAAAATTGAATAATTTTAATTTTATTATCAATTATAAATAGGAACCACATTTAGCTTTGGTGTCTAAGGCGTCAGACTTACGTTACGGCAGTTAATGTGGAGCGGGTTCGAATCCCGTACTAGGCAAAAAAGTTTTTCTAAAATTCTTGTGAATGTTTCTAGGTAAGAGTGTAAAATCTGACAAGGAATCACCCCTCAGTCACGCCAGTTCGAGGCTGGGTAAGGCCGGATGCCTTCTGAGAGGTTTTCTACGTTGGTCATTCGCCAGTCGGTAGGCTTCTCGAGATTTTTTTTTTCTTTTCGGTTTATGGCTCTGCTGTTAAGCAATTTGCCAGCTCATTAGAGGGAACCCCGGTCTGTCTGGTTCTAAACCATGCCGAGGCCCCCGAACATTAATCTTTATAAATTATTAAACCTTATAAATTATGCAAAGCACCAAATGGGCAGACAAACACACCCTACACCACTAAACATCCATGCCTCCACCAGGATTCGAACCCGGGACCATTGGGCTTCTCGAGATACTTTCAGTTAAGCACAAAGCCAAGGGTTGATAGCCCGAGGGGGGTGCTGACCGGGGTTTTCGGTAGCTGATGACCGTGGTTCGGAATCCACGTTAAGCTGTAGGTCCAGTCGCTAAATAACCTCAGTTGCTGATGCGCCTCTAACCCCAAAACTTTACTTTAATTATAAATAATAAAAATCCGATTATTGAGAAACATTCTCATTTCAATTTAAATAACTCACGATCGTTACGTAATTTCGAAAAATGTTTTAATGGAAATTTATAGGAAATGAAATGATCTACAAAAAATGTTTAATTTTTTGTCGAAATGTTGAACATTTTTCGATAAAATTGATAGTTTCGTCGAAATATTAAAAAAATATAAAACATTATTATGCATTCCATTTTAGCCTCGGATAACTTTTGAAAGGTTAATTTATCGAAAATTTATGAGGCCTTTTTTGAAGAACGTTCAATTTCCTACAAATATATGTAATAGTCTTTCCACAGGAATTTTCCGCTGAAGAGTTCCGCTGTTAATATTAATATTAAAAGGTCTAACTTTCACGTTATTTTTTTATGGCTTTAAGACCACACTTTGCTACTTAGGTCGGATTTAATTCAGCGGAACAGACAAAAATGAGGGCTTGAAAATTAAGCATTGATATTAGTTAATCAATTAGTTAATTTGTTTGTTAATATTTTTTCGCGGAAATATTGTTAGGGTTGATGAACATGATGCCACCCTTAACGTTAATAAAACATCAAAATTCGTGAGTGTTACGTTCAAAAGAGTCGGTCGTTTCTGCACGAAAGTTCAACTACTCGCAGGGATCTCACATCATGGGTAGCAAGTAATTTAGGAGCACTTGGGGAATGTTGTAGGTACCTCCTGGACTACGGTCTATACGGTGGGACCCGCCTGTCACCGCTTCAATAGTAGTCATGTTAATGTTAAATATTTTTAAATGTTTTATACTTTTTATAATGAATATTAAATAAATAAATATGGCAAGATGTAGAATGAGAAGGAGATATAGCTCGTTGAGTATCGATTGAAAGCGATTCGGTCTTGCGATCAATGTTGATGGTTGTTCTGGGTCAACTCATGATTGTCTGCGTTTTGGATTCTCGAAATATATCAATTTTTCATCTTCAGTCACGATCCAATGCAAAAAAGACTTTCATTCATTCCGAGGAAGCAAAATTTCGTGCATCATTTTTCGCTTTGCCATCTGTCTGTCGCTCAGCTGATGAAATAGGATCTTTCCCATGGCATGCAGACGATAGCAAATGGTTCAGCGACCAATATGTAATGGGCCTTTATTATATTTGTATAATTCTATTGCTCCTAAAATGTTTAGGTTTTTGCTTTTTAGGCGGCATGTAAATTTTTTAAATTTGTTATCTCGGAAAATATATGTCCGGTATCTGTGAAATGGTTTGCAAAATTAGAATTTTGTTTCGTTAATACGTACGCTGATGGATGTTCTTTGAATCAGGTCTGAAAACTGCGGCCTGTTTGCACTACATTGCAGCTACTGCACAGTATTTTTTAAAGTGAAAACTTCTTTAGCCGCGTTGACCGATTTTTGCTAGGGGCAAAACTTATAGGTTCGCGTCACCGACATGCTAGTGACGTGTTGCGCCAGACTGGCGACGCGCAGCAGTTTAATTGTAGAATGCCGGTGCAGTAAAAGAGTGAATACTTTTTTATGTAGAAAATGAATAACAAAAACAAAGCATTTCTTTTCCAATATTTCCAGTATTGGTATCAACATTAGCGTTGAAAAATTTTATATTATTTATTTTTCTAATATTAATTATCTGCAATATATCATGCATTGAATATTTCATAGTAGGCTTAGGAGTTATCTTACTAGCGTGGTAAAACAGATTTCTAGTTGTTCGATAATATTTTTGCCGCGGATTTTAAAATTAAAAACTTATAATAACTTAAATTTCTCAAAATTATTGTTTATTGGTTTAAATTATCAGAAATAAAATACGTGTTTTTGTTATTCTTTTGCAAATTGATTATTTATGAACAAACAACTTCAATCTCACCATTAGAACTTTACAAAAAACTATTGTAATATAATTAGTTTATCTAAATGTCTATTTTTTATATTTCTTTAGATCCTCGATCCTACGTGAAAAAAAACACAGTTATTGCAAAGTTGCAAGTTTTCACTTCTGTCGGCAGTCTATAACCTTTTTTTAAAATTATTTTTACTTACTTTTGAGTACATTTGATGGATTAATAATTGTTTCTCTTCTTTATTTATTAAATAATTAATTTCTTCTTCATTGATGAAGCCGCTATTCGTTATTTGATTTTAAGCAATTGAAACTTGAAAGGAAAAAAATGGATACATTTTATTGCAAAAGTCCTGTCAAAATTTTAAAGACGGCGAAGACAAATAAAAAAAGAAAAGAAGAAGAGTGTCAAAATTAATGCGAAAAAAAGGTCCTTATTTAATGGGCAGTATCGACAAAGAAAAGCCTACAAAATTACTTAAGTTAATTTAATTCTTTGACCCACGTGACTAGTGATTTATTTAATTTTAGGGACTTACTTTTAAATTTTTGTTGTTGAGGTTGCATGTCATCTTCTTCCAACAATGCTTGCAATTCGCCATTTTCAATTTTTTTCGGTTGACCTATGCTCTTGCATTGGGACATTGTTATCATAAGTTTTCACAAGTATACCACAGCTTTCATTCGCGTTTTTCTTTTCATTGAATAGGGAAAACTGTACGTGTTGCAAATGCTCTTTATTTGGATCAAAACTCGACATTTTCCCCTCCACACTAACTTGAAATCGTTTAAACATCAATGACGCTTGAAAATGATTGACGAATGAATGGTCAACTTGATTGACGCTTTGAAAGGACGCTTTGAAAGGACGCTTTGAAAAATAACATGATAAGGGATTAGACTGTGAACCAACCATTGTTTCCAGCACCAATTTCTTATAGAATTAAGAATTATTAACCGCCACACCTGGTATATCTCAGTTCCTACAGTCATTTTTACGATAGTTTGTGATAAAAAAGAAGATTTTAAATGGAATGATCATCTTTACAACGATAATAATAAAATATTGATATTCAAAGAGAGAGAAAGAGAGAAAAAGAGGCCTTTTGGTTCCTTTTCCTGGTCAATTCCAAGGTGACTGTGGTAGGAGAAAATTGCGGTATCGCATTGTGTTCGCTGAAAGGAGCAGGAACGAGAGAAAAAAACGACAATACTCGCCTTGAAATTTAAACCTATTACTTATGGGGTTCGGGCGCTGGCACTTCATATAAATTTCAAATTGTTAATACCTATTTATGTCAGAATAGGCACTTATCGCTCGTTGGGTCGGCGTTCGGGCCATATACAGCAGAAAACGGCAGTTTTCGATCTACACCCACCGGTAATCAGACGAATCATTGTCATTTTGAAAAGCCATCGCCGGATTTGTATTTATCAAACAATTTCGACCATAACGAGTTGCAATTTACAACTTATGTAATTTTTATTTTGATTCTATATGTAGTCTCGTTAGTTTAAATGCCCCTAAATGGAATTTAACGAGCTCGCATATTCAGACTATGCAAAAATATTTACCGGATGGTGGCGCAAAAGAAAGTTGCTCATTTTAGTTTTGTATATCTTATTTTCGGTTTAACATTTTGTTTTGTGTTTTATTTCAGAATATACTAAAAATTCAGGAGTTTTAAAAATGGAGCGGGATTCATTTGTAGAATGAATACAAATTATTACCGCCATCCAAAGCGCCAGCAAGCATCTCCCAAGACCGGTTTCTTCATCCGCTTTTCAGGTGTCCAGCTTGAGCCCAACTGATGACGGCTTAAGGCCAGAAACCGGTCTTGGGAGTCATTTGCTGGCGCTTTTTATTGCGGATGAAGGAATGGCAAAGCACGACGTGGAGCACGGGTGAACTTCCTTAGCTTTTTAATACTTTTCTCCACGGGCTCAGTTTACAATTTTTCGATCATATATATATATATATATATATATATATATATATATATATATATATATATATATATATATATATATATATATATATATATACATAAGCATGATCTTTCTATGTTGTTTTTGGATCGTCCGAGTCGTATTGGTTTCCAGTGTCCTTGATTTTTCAGTTCTTTTTCCCATTCCCTTATGACTTTGTCCAGGACCAGGTTGAAGAGGAGTGGGGATAACCCATCTCCTTGGCGTACTCCAGTTTTAATCAGGAAGGGTTCGGAAATTTCTCCCATAAATTTCACTTTAGAGGTTGTGTCAGTCAGTTGTCAGTCCTTGTTCTTCTAGGATGTTGAACAGATATTTTCAGTCGTCATATGCTTTCTTGAAGTCCACGAACGTGCAGATTATTGGGACTTTCCTGATGGCTTTGTATTTCGGTATTCTTTTTAAGTTAAATATTTGTTCAGTGCATGAGCCACCAGGACGAAAGCCTGCCTGGTACTCGCCAATTTTGTGTTCTTATTGTTCTTGTGTTCTCTGGAGAAGGCATGCTGAGACGATTTTGTAAGTGACTTGTAGTAAGGAGATTCCTCTGTAGTTGTTCACGTCTGTTCTGTCTCCCTTCTTATATAGCGGGTGCACACAAGAGCACATTTCCATGCATCTGGAAATTTTTCTGTTTACCAGATGTTCGTGATAATTTGCGTTCGTGCGTTCGTGATAAGTTCCTGCAGTGAATTTGGTCCGAGGTTTTTCAATAGTTCCGCGATGATACCATCTCTTCACCGGATGCCCTGTTATTCTTTAGTTTACATATGTGCCTGTGGATTTCTTCCTGTGTTGGTGGTGGTGATTCTGAGTGGGCATAAATACAATTTTCCTTGGGGAATCTTGTGTTGCGTTCGGGACACTTGAGGAGATCAGAGAAATAGTGTGCCAGCTTCTGACAATTCTCCTGATTGGTTAGCGCTAATCTCCCATTCCGCGTTCTGAAACAAATATTTTGTGGTGTGTATCCACGGATTTCTCTTGTGAAAGTCCTAAAAAAATCTCTCGTGTTGTATTTGCGGAAATTCTCCTCTATCTAGTTGTTCCTTCATGTACTTTCTCTTAGTTTGCCTGATAACCTTTGCGGTCTGTTTTCTAGTCACGTCAAAAAGCTATTGACTTTCTGGGGATTTTTTAGTGTTGTATTTCTAAAATGCTCGTTTGCGTCGCATTCCGACTCCCACCGAGGGTGTTTTGTGTTCTTTTTCAGTGGGATCAGTTCCTGTGCTTTTTGTGGAATTTTTCCCATGTAACTGCCTGTTCTTTTTCCCATTCCTCTGTTATGTTGGATTCCTTGATCTTTTTAATATCGAATTTCTGTAAATGTGCTTTCTTGTGATGAATTCTGCTTGGGGTGAACTTGACTTTGATTCGTGTTAGGTAGTGGTCTGAGTCAATGTTCGCGCCCCTGCGGACTTGGACATCTTTTATCTCTCTTTGTTGTGGGTATAATACCGCAAAATGGTCTATCTGGAATTCTCCAATCTGTTGTATAGACGATCTCATGTTTTCTGTTTTCGTGGAGATTTTCTTAGGGATGTTGACTTGATCTTCAGGTTATGCTGTTGGCATAGTTCGATGAGCCTTGTGCCGTTCTTGTTGGTAAATTTGTGACCGGGGAATTTGCCTACGGTTTTCTGATGGATTTTTTCTCTACCGGTTTGTGCATTAAAGTCGCCCAGTAAAATTTTGATGCCATCCTTTGGGACCTTTGCCATTACCTTCTCTAGTGTTGCCCAGAATTTCTCTGTAGACTTTGGTCCCCGTTTGTGGGCCCATGTACGTTGATCATGGTGTAATTTTTATTGGCGCACTGTATGTGCATTGTCATTAGTCTATTGTGTATGGGGGTGACTTCCTTAATAGAGTTTCGACTCGTTTGTCTGTCCTGCTTTTGTATAAGACTTAGTCCACCGTGTTCTCATTCGAGATGCGTGTTTCTTGTAGGGTAAGCATAAGTATCTTTTGCCTGTCACGTTCTGAAGTTAGGTTGTGAAGTTTTCCTTGTATATATATATATATATATATATATATATATATATATATATATATATATATATATATATATATCTGCAACAGACTAAGAAAACCATTTCAAAAAACAAAATATGGTAACATCAGAGTCTTACAGTTTATATATTTGTGTGAAATAATTATGGAAAATGGGTTGGAAAAAGCGGCCAATAAGGGTAGATGTCAAAAAATGGAAACTGCATAGAGACTTAAAACAAAGAATGCATATCTAAAAATATAAAACTGAGACATTACAATTATTTACTATTACATTACAATTACACAGTTAATAAGCCAGAATGTCTATATGGCGCAGGGACGCTCAGTTTGAATTGAATAGAGTGTCAGCAGCAGTACCCACTTTGATATTTGATTATTGGCCGATAATGGTATCATGGTTTGAGTTATGTAGAGAATCTCTATTTGAATTTAGTCGTTGAGCGACGTTTGATTGAGGCAAAAAAATAGGATCGCGTCACCGACATGCTAGTGACGTATTGCGCCAGACTGCGACGCGCAGCGGACTGTGCACATTTTGTTTCTTATTTCATATTTCAGTTACCATAAACCGATTGTATCTTTTTTAGAATATAATGCTGACAAAAGCGAAAACTTGAAAATTTGCAATAACTCTTTTTTTTTTAATTTGCAATTTTTAATTATGGTATGAAAAATTAAAATTTCATAATTTGTAAATGCAACTTATTAATATTAGTATGATTTTCACATCTATTTGCACTCCGAGTATTAATTATATACATTTTCATATAGTTTATTTATTAATCAAAACATATGATGGGTTGCGCAAGCCCAGTACAAATTTAAATACAACCTAATTGAAATAATAATTAGTATACACTTATATTATTTATACCTTGTATTTCTATTTATATAGATGTTAATGAACTTTATTTTCATTGTTAGCATCATTATCATCGTTAGTTCAACAATACTTAGATCGTTTGTACTTTCAATCATTTTATTATATTCTAAAAAAGATACAATCGGTTTATGGTAACTGAAATAAGAAACAAGAAACAAAATGTTCACAGTCCGCGGCGCGTCGCCAGTCTGGCCCAACACGTCTCTAGCATGTTGGTGACGCGATCCCATAGGTTTTTCCTCTACCAAAAGTACTACGGTGTAACCTGTAGTACTTAGTTGTTCAATGGGTACAAAGGGTAAACTCCCGATGTACTCCCTCCATTAACACAAACTAGTCGTTTATCTATCCAAACATTTGATTTGTTATCTGTTTCATACGAAATTTTGTTAGAGATGTACCTGAAATGGTTTTTTTTTTGAAAGAATTACTTGAATTAAACCTGACGGTTTAATTCAAGTAATTCTCTCATGCATTTCAAGGTATGTGGAATCGGTACACAAGCTTATTGCCCTTGACATTTTTTAACTTTTATTACAAATATATTTTTTGCAAGGTTACCTTTCCTTGACTACGCAATGAAAGCTTTGGAAGAATCCGGAAAGTTTTTGAGTTTAACTCCATGACAACTATGACCAACAATGTAAATGTTTCGGGCCCAAAAATAGCCGTTTATTATGTACTTCCGCCTGCTGAATGTAAAAATTACGATAAAAATTACTAATTCACTCTACCTTTGGAGAAACAGTGATTTTTATAGTCTACATTTTCAGTTTGGGGAAAATTTTGTGTTTTCAGTACAAACAATTATATTATATTAAAAATATTAACATATACAACTGTATATTATATTACAACATAAATCTATTTGTTATTGTTGGTGGATTCATTCAGTTGTGGGTTGTATCCTTCTTCATCTGCAACAGTTTGAAGTCTTCTAGGTCTCTCTCTGGGCAGATGGTATCGAAGGCGTCATAGTTTTTTTTTCAACTGTTAGTCGATGTCGCTCAGGTCTTGTGTTCTAGTAGTATTTAAGCTTCTTTTTAAAATTTTTTAGGTTTAATTTTATTATGTCTTTCGGTATCTTGTTGAATTTTGCTACGGTTTCAGTTGTGAGTTTTTGTGTGAGTCTTACTTGTGTATTTTTATGAACTCTAATGTCTGATTTTCTTCTGGTTTCGTATGTATGTATTTGTTTGTTTGTCGTGAATGTGATAGTTGTGTTTATTAATTTATTTTGAATTTTGTATAGCAGCAGTATATTGTGATATTGTATTAGTTGTCTGATGTTTAGTTCTTTTGTTTTTTTTGTATAGTTCTTCGGTTGGCGTTAGTCTGTTGAGATTATATAATATTTTCAATGTTTTATTTTGTTGTCTTTGTAGTATGTTTAAGTTTTTTTCTGTAGTATTGCTCCATGTATTAATCATATAAGCATTTTTAGATGAGAATAGTGCATGGTACAGTGGTTTCTTCATTTTTGTTGGTATGATGTGCTTCATTTTTAAGAGCAAAGTAATTGTATTGGCATTTTCTTTTTTTATTTTATTTATATGCTTATCCCATTTTAAGGTAGTGTGTATTTTAATTCCTAGGTAGTTAATTTCGGAAATTTCCTTTAATTTTTGGTTTCTAATCGTTATGTTTAGGTCTCTTGCTTGTTTCTTCTTGTTAAATATTATGTATTCTGTTTTTGTTTCGTTTATCATGAGTGAGTGGTTAGAGCACCATAGTTCGTACTTTTTCATATCGTTATATATATTATGTTGTAATCTGTTGTAATCATTGTCAGAATACAACATGCACAAGTCATCAGCGTAAGCATACATTTTTCCAGTGAAGTTTTCTTCGAATAAATCGTTTGTATAGAGAATATATAGCAATGGTGGCAGGTTACCTCCTTGGGGCAAGCCGTACGCAGCTGTATTAATGTCTGTTCATCAAGTAGCTTTCAATTATTCTTATGTAATTATCAAATCCATATGCAATGAGTTTTTCTAGTAATTTTTCTCTATTGATTGTGTCGAATGCTTTTTTCATGTCGAAAGATATTACTACGACCGTGTGTTTCTTTTCTATGCATTTTTTAATATTTTCTATCAAATCATAAACAGCTCGTGCTCGCAAGCATAACAAGTCGTGCTCGATTTCTTTTGGAAGGCATATTGTGCTATATTTATGATGTTGTTTTGTGATATATGCTCTATCATTCTGTTGTGTAAGATTTTTTCTGTTATTTTATTCAGTGCTGATACTAAAGTAATTAGTCTGTAATTTTGTGTTTCATTCTTTTTTCCTTTTTTGTATATGGGGATTATTATGGATTGTTTTAGGTATTGTGGATATATTCTTGTGTCTAACATTTTATTTATTAGCTTTGTAAAAAGCTTTTTTCGGGAGTTGTCACTCCAGTCAACTGACAAAACATAACGTTCTCCAGCTGTTTGTAGGTTATAAACATAATTAGTGTTGCTATAACATTTTCGTCACAGAAACGCAATCTGACGCCTATTATGAAGACTGCCTATCACCATTATTTTGGTATGAAGGTAGGGGACCAGGATAAGTCATTGGCTCTACATATAAAGGGTGTTCTAATAAGAACGTTGGTTTTGAATTGCGCGCCATCTGTAGTGTCAGGATTTGACATTAAAAAAAGGCCGTTAGTTAGTAGACAGCGGGAGGTTAAGTAAAATGGAGCGCTACAATACACAACAACGAATTCTCATTGTGAAAAATTATTATAAAAGTGGTGAAAGTTTTGCAGCCACAGTTCGCAAAATTCGTACCATCGGAATGCTCCAAATGATGCCAATGTGAGAAGATTAATGAAAAAAATTGAGCAAACTGGGTCTGTTAATGACATGAAAACAGAAACACGCATTCGTCTTGGTCGCTTGACTAAAACTATCGCAGCAGTGCCTGCAAATATTGAGAAAAGCCCAACCACATCAATTCGGCATATAGCTCAGGAAATTGGTGTTTCCACAAACACTATGCATCGAATTTTAACAAAAGATTTGAAACTTCATGCGTGCAAAGTTCAATTGACTCAAGAAGGCTTTAGCCGTAAGACCATGGGCAACGAAGAGCGTCTGTTGATTGGATTTTGGAACAACAACAATTGGATGGTGATTTTTCAGCGAAAATCATCTTTAGTGACGAGGCCCATTTTCATCTTGATGGCTTCGTTAATCGACAAAATTTTTGCATTTGGGGTTCCGAAAATCCACGAGTGATTGTTGAGAAACATATGCATCCAAAAAGAGTCACTGTTTGGTATGCATTTTGAGCTGGAGGCATCATCGGGCCATTTTTCTTCGAAAATGCATTTGGTCAAGCATTAACCGTAAATGGTGTTCGTTATCGTGAAATGTTAACTAACTTTTTGGTGCCAAAATTGCAAAATATGGATCTCAACAGCATCTGGTTTCAACAGGATGGTGCAACTTGCCATACAGCCATAGAAACTGTTGAATTACTGCACGAGTCATTTCCTAGTTGTGTTATTTCTCGTTTTGGAGATTGGCATTGGCCACAAGATCATGCGATTTAACGACTTTGGACTTTTTTCTATGGGGTTTATAAAGTCACAAGTTTATGCGAACAAACCCATAACGATTGAAGCCTTAAAAGATGAAATTCAACGTATCATTGAAATACCGCAAAATTTATGCGCAACAGTCCTTGAAAATTTCATGAAAAAATGTGCTAGTGAAGTCAAGGGGGTAATTTGTCCAATGTCTTATTCCATTCATAACCTCATGAGATGTACTTCATTATTCAATAAATGTTTCAAACTTATGCCACACATATATATGTTTTATTTAAAACTGAAAACCGGCGTCCTTATTGGAACACCCTTTATGTTGTAACTCTTGTTCCTACGAGTTCTTATGTTTATACTATTCGCATGACTGAAAAATAAAAAATGATCTATGGCTTGCTGTGCCTATCGTTTGGCGGGAGCCTACAAACCATGCACATGACTGCTATTTCTGATTGACTTTACCTATAAAGGCAGGATTGTCAATGAAGGAAAGATAAACAGTTCAATACCGAATCTTCCATCGGCTAATGGACCTATTCCATATTCGGATACGGATTGTGGAGCTGTCAGTGATAAACACGGAGAAAGATTTCATGAAGATGTAGGGATGCTCCAAAACTCACTTACAAAAGGCAAGTTAAAAGAAAACGCTCTCATGAAGCCACCACATTATTCTCTTCAGACACAACAACCTGCCAGGTATTCTTCCATCAATTTTGAACTATTAGAATAAAACGGCCATTAAAACAATGTCAAATGGACTTTCAATGTTGTTGCCATATGTAGTTACAATGTATCGTTTTCTCTTAATCCAATCAAATAAAATACTTCCACTATATAACTGAAACTAGAGTTAATAAAAAAAATTTCTTTATCATATTAATTTTTTTCAACCCAAAATTAGTCAGATTTGACTCATGAAGTGAAGGAAACATTAAAAAAAAAAAGTTCCTATATCCTATATTATCGAAACACCATTTTGAAGCTTGTTGGCTGGTATGTATACGAAATTCATGAAACCCCTGATTTATGAAGGTTTTCTGGTTCTTGCAGGCATGTTTTTTGCAACCTGTTTACAGCATTTACCCTCTTTTACCTACTTCATAGTATTGAAGGGAAAACCGCGCGACAGTACCATGGATCTCTCTTTCAAATAAATTAATATGCTGATGCCACTACTCAAAGAATGTTTGGATATTCACTTAAATAGAAATCATTTAATATTTATTAAACATTAATCAAGGAACACTGATTTAAATATTTATATTTAAAATGAACAGTAACAGATTTAATTCAATTGTACTTGAATATTTAATAATGATCAGAACAGTATTCTGTGAGAAAAAGAAATAGAAATACTCTTTAAATACTTATCGAAACTATTAAAATACTAGAAGATAACTGTTCAGTGAAAAGCTCACACATTAAACATTGAATATCAATGAAAACATTAAATAGAAATAATAAAAATAATAGAGCTTTATATACATTTCAAAACTAATATAAATCGATAGAAATCAAAGTGTTCAGTGACAAACTCACCCTTGGAATTATTCGGGAACGACACGATACCACACTTGTTCACAGTATAAATGAAAATGTTGCTTTGAAATACTGAAATTAAGCCATCTCTAGAGATGCCCCACCATTATCGCACATCGGGTGGTTACGTATTGTTACCCTTAAATGTTGTCGAAGCCTTTGGATAGGATATGCGAATTTATTGACTGTAAACACAATAACCCAGTGTCCTGAAATGGAAAAATGAAATATAGTCGGCATCTGGTCAAATGCAATAAAACCCATCCAAAAAAAGTGATAAAACTATCGTTTTGCCTGAGAATGAACAAAAGACCGGAAGATGTAAATTAAACAAACTTATTTCTTATATTTGTATGCTAAAAGACCTTCTAAACAAACGATAGACCTATCGTTTTATTTGAGATGAAACCGATGTCTCAAAAATATATACTAAACAAAAATATTTCTTAAAAATGTAACATATGAAATTATAGTCACACAATGTAAAAGAAAATAACTGATAACAAAGTAAAATTTTCTTTTATTCGATTTAAAAATTTACTATCACAAACCAACGGACCAATTAATCAATTATTCAATTGCTTTGTTATGTAGTTTTGTTTTTTTTTTAAGATATCTGACTATTCAGCATGCAACATAAGAAAGTTCTTGTCAATATGACCCGGGGGAAGTTATAAATTCGCATATGTTTCTTATTTATTGTACAGTAATCTAACGTTATCGTTGAGAAAGTGAGGGCAATATTGCGAAAATGAAATCGGGAATATGATAAAAATGATTGGGTAATAATTATTTACGAGATATATTTACTTAGAGGCTTAGCAGCCGGAATACGAGCCGAAGCTATTAATATTTTACGATAGTACGTTATTATTATTTCAGAATAAGTATTCGAAACGACCCGGCGAGTAAAAAGCGTGCAGCTTTAAGTCCAGCACCCGCTCACAGCGAGAGCGAGAGGATTGTAGAAAACGAAAAAAAAATAGGTGTACAAATTAATTTAATACTTTTATATTTCGCGTTTTAATTCCTTTTTTAAAACTTAGTTTTACGCCCTTTTGTAATTCGCAAATGGGTTTGATTCGTCTCTGGTCTCACTACGAAGTTCACTCGAAAAGTTTCTGCCGTCACAAAGAAATCGCAAGATTTTTTAAACATTGTCGTCCTTTTAATTCACTAAATCAGCAAAAATAAGTACTGAATTATTTACAGTCGACATAGAAGTAAAGTGCGTTTCATATATATTGTTGACCGATTAGCGGCAATAAACTCTTAACAACCCCTGCCGTAACGAAACCCGGCAAAGTTGCAAGAAACATAAACAGGGCCGGGCCTAATAAAACAACAGACAAAAAGATAAAATTAATTTTATTCCTGGTTTAATAGTTTCGAAATATTTTAGTTTAGTTCGCAATCTTTTCTTAAACGGTGCAGTTTTATAATTTTTTGATTCTTTCGGTAGTGCTAATTTTAAACTCATTTTAAACATTTATCACCCGATACTAAGCAAATTGTTAAAAATGTGTATGTTTCTTTATTGAATAGGGGGCTTAATGTAAATGCAGCTGCAGCAGAAACGTCTTCATTAACGAAAACGGCGTTGTCTACAATTAAAGATATTGTGACGAAGCCAAATAAAGCCAAAAAAAGGCCGTAATGATTCTAGTAAATGTAAATGTGTTGACGAAAGCGACAGAGACTTAATTCGAAGCAAAATTTATGCTATGTATGAAGAGTAAACTGTGCCTACATTACATTCATTGCAACAGCGACTAAGGAAAGATGAAACCAACATGATTTGCAGCAGAACTAGCTTCCGGAGAATATTAGCTCAAATGGGTTTTGCATATCGGACCATTAATAAAAGACAAATATTAATGGAATCACAACGACTGCGATGATGGGGGTTTGACTACTTAAACTCTATAAAAAAATACAAATTAGAAAATCATTCCATTGTCCACCTTGATGAAACATAGTTCGATACACATGAGACGTTAGCAAAAGGATGGGTAGATCCATCAAGAAAATGCTAAACCAAAGTCCCACCGAACAAGGGAAAAAGGATAACAATTGTATATGCTGGTTCTGAGGATAGATGGGTTCCGAATTGTTTACGGTAACTCTTACCCCATCCGCCCGACTCACCAGACTTGACCCCTTTTGACTACCACTTATTTTCATCGATCTCTCACACATTTTCCATGAAACACTTCAACAATTATGTAGATGTCGAAAAATGGCTTTACGGCCGGACGACCTCAAAATTTGTACAGTTTTTTTGGGAGGGCATTCACGAATTGCCAGATAGATGGGAAAAATGAATAAACCATTTTTCACCTTTTTCCAAATTTAACTTTTTTTTTAACAAAAAAAATCTTTATTAACGGTCGTACCTGGTATAATAAGATGGTATTTATATTTATAAATAAATTGTAACTGATTTTTTAAATTCGTTTAATTTATTGATGCCGGTCGCTTTGGTGCGGCGGTAAGAGCGCCTGCTTTGCCGAATCCGCGCTGAGCGGTAGCTGGTTCGATTCCAGCGCTCGGATGGTTATTTTTCTTTCTTCTGTCCGTTTATCTTTCCTAAATGTTTGTGATTGTTTCTAGGCAAGAGTGTAAAATCCGACTACGAATTACCCCTCAGTTACGCCAGTTAAAGGCTGGGTAAGGCCGGATGCCTTCTGAGAAGTGTTCTACGTTGGTCACTCGCCAGTCGGTAGGTTTCCTGATAGACTTATGGGTAGGCACATAACCGAAGGTTTATAGCCCGAGGGGGGTGCTGGCCTGGGTTTGTCGGAAGCTGATGACCGTGGTTCGGAACCCACGTTAAGCTGTAGGTCCAGTCGCTAAATAGCCTAGTTGCTGATGCGCCTCTAACACTTTACTTTAATTTATTGATTATCAACTGTATTTTTTCAGTTTTATTGACGTCTTCAAAGTTTTTTTCATATGTTTAGTTGCACTTTTCAAGTAAAATAAAAACCACGGGTATTGAGTTTGGCGCTTAACAGAAACGTAAAATTCACGTATCATCGCCGCGTATCATAATGAAAGGCATTGTTCCCATACGCGTTAAAAAACAGTCTCACCTGATGGACGTGTAAAAATTAACTTGTCATTAGGAAGAAGAGGCAGGGGCGTGCCCGAGACGCCCCCGATGCCTCAGCGGGGAACTGCGCATACCGCGGGCCCCTTAAAGACCGTTTTAACTTTGGCAATCGAGCCGAAGATCAGAGAGACCGCACGAAATGGACGTGGTTGAATTTTGATGGCGGAGGATGAAGAACAACTGTTTTACCATTCTTCGACCAGTGGAATTTTCAGTGTTTCTTTTTTTTTCTTCTTAGATTATTATCATGTCTATAAATATGGTTTTAAAATCTTTTGTTTCGTCTATGTTAAAACATTTACTTGTTGGACAACAAATGATTGAATAGTTTTATATAATACCAGCTATTATCCGTGACTTCATCTACGTTTGATTTAAAATATATCTTAAATAGTATATATTTTTAGTTTTTAATATATTATTATTATTATTATTCACGTATGGGCCCTGGTGGACCACGCGAAGTACAATTAGAGGCGTTTGTTGTTGTTAGCCTTCCTTTGAGCCCATACTAATTTCATTCTTTCGCTATGAGCTTTTTTCCTTTCGTCAGACCAAGTTGTTCCAGTCTTCCTACATTTTTCGCTCTGGCCAACCTTCCAAACGTTAACCTTGTGTCTGAAACAACCTCTATCCTGAATTTCACTTTGTGTAATATTTGCTGATCTTAGGTCCTCTTTAATTGCCGCAATCCGTTTAATTATTTCTACTTTAGCTCTACTCCTATTTTTATAAAATTCGACTATTTGTCTAGTTAGCCTACTCGGATTCATGCGTTTGATGTGTCCGTAAAACTTAAGTCTTCTTTTTCTCATATCGCTATGTATATCTGTGTATTGTTTGATTTCTTGGTTTTCTCGAAGTCGGTATGTTGTGCTATTTATTTGTTTGGGGCCTGGGATTTTTCTTATGATTTATTTTTCCTTCTTTTCAATGTCCTCGATGTCCCTCTTTCTATTCAAAATGAGCGTTTCTGCAGCATATAGACATTCTGGCTTAATAACCGTGTTGTAATGTCTCAGTTTTGTGTTTTTAGATAGGCATTTTTTGTTGTAAATATTTTGTGTAAGTCTCAATGCCGTTTCCATTTTTTGACATCTACCCTTATTGGCCGCTTTTTCCAACCCATTTTCCATGATTATTTCACACAAATATTTGAATTGAGAGACTCGTCTGATGTTACCATATTTTGTTTTTAGAAATGGTGTTCTTAGTCTGTTGCAGGTCATGTATTGTGTCTTTTCAAAGGATATTTGGAGACCTACCTTTTCTGCTGTTTCTTTTAGGATTTCAATCTGTTTTTGAGCCGTTAATACATCTTGAAATAAAATTGCTAGATCATCAGCAAATGCCAGACAATCAATTTTGATGTTGGCTCTCCCCAGTTTAATGGGCTTGTCAATATTCAGTGTCGACTTTTTTTCACGCCACTCCTGTATTACTTTTTCTAGAACACAGTTAAATAAGAGTGGCGAGAGTCCATCCCCTTGTCTCACACCAGTTTTAATTTCGAAGGGTTCTGAGATGTCACCCATGAATTTAACTTTTGACCTCGTGTTAGTTAACGTTGCTGTTAACGTTTCTTTTAAGATTCGGAATAAAGATTCGCGGTCAATAGAATCATATGCTTTTTTGAAATCCACAAATGTACAGACGAGATTTTTATTGTACAGTTTTTGATGTCTTAGAATCAACTTTAGATTCAGGATCTGTTCAGGGCAGGATCTACCCAGTCGAAAACCTGCCTGATATTCACCAATGTTCGGTTCTAACTGTCCCTGTGCTCTGTCTAGTAGACATTGAGATAGAATCTTGTAACAAACTGGGAGAAGAGATATTCCTCTATAGTTGTTTACATACGTTCTATCTCCTTTTCTTATGTAGTGGATGGATTAGAGTATCTTTCCAGTCTTCCGGAATCCGTTCGGTTCGCCAAACTTCTTGTAGAATTTTGGTTATTTCCTTGATTGTACCTGGACCAGCGGATTTCAAAAGTTCAGCAGTGATTCCATCTTCACCAGAAGCTTTGTTATTTTTAAGCCGCTTGATTTGCCTAAGTATTTCCTCTTCATTCGGTGGTAATGAATCTGGGTTTGTTTGTTTAGGGTTTAGTGTTGGTAATTTGTTTAAGGGCTCAGGACAGTTTAGTATTTGTTCAAAATATTTCGCAAGTTCTTTGCAATTGTCTTGGTTATTTAGAGCTAGTTGTCCCTTTTCCTTTTGAAAGCATAGGCTCTGCGGTTGATAGCCTGTTAATTTAGTTTTAAATGTTTTGTAAAAGTTTCGGGTGTTATTTTTTTGGAAATCTTTTTCTATTTCATTAAGTTGATTGTTTTCATATTTTCTTTTAGTTTGTCTAATTAGCTTCGATGTTTCTTTTCTTACTTCCAAAAAGATGTTATAGTTTATTGCTGTTTTTTGACTGTTCCAATCTTTGAATGCTTTACTTCGGCTTAATACTGCTTGCTTGCAAACTTCATCCCACCACGGATGTTGTCTACGTTTTTGTAAAGGGACCAACTTTAAGGCTGTTTTAATAATTTTTTGTTTTAATTCTTGCCAGTTCTGTACAGGTTGTTTATCAAGCTCTTCTGTTAGGGCTGGTTTTATTTTCGTTGGGTCAAACTTTGGTATTAGCAGCCTCTTTTGAATAAGTTTTCGAGATTTTAAGCTAAGTTTGATTCTAGTCAAGTAGTGATATATATATATATACATATATATATATATATATATATATATATATATATATATATATATATATATATATATATATATATATATATATATTAAATATATATTATATATTATATATATATATATATATATATATATATATATATATATATATATATATATATATATATATATATATATATAAATATATAATATATATAATATATAATATATATAATATATATTAAAATATATATTAAAAACTAAAAAAATACAATCGCACTCCGCATTGGTGCTTTGTCGTTCCGCCATCCAAGGCGCCAAGAAGTGTCTCCCAGGACCGGTTTCTGACCTTAAATCGTCATTAGCTGGGCTCAAGCTTAACGCCTGGAGAGCGGATGAAGGGAACGAATAAAGCCATGATCATATAAATCGATCATGTCGAATGGTGGCTGCAATCACATGCAGGACTGCCATCCTGTGGTAAACGACTGCGACAGATAAACTGTGCGAGACTTTCGTGGCCCGACGACTAGCCTACAAGGTCTGTATCAGTACAAGGTCTGTATCAGTACAAGGTCTGTATCAGTACAAGGTCTGATCAAAAAATAATTAAGTAGGCTCGTATATTCGACCATTAGTAATAACCTTTACCATTAGTATGTACCTTAAGTATATTCGACCATTCGACAAAATGCAGCCGCAGCATGTCATTTGTACTCGGAAAGGTTCCCTTTAAGAAATCATCTGGCTCTGCGGATGTTTGTAAATTTTGTTACAAGATATCGCGCCATAGGGTTTCTAAAGACACAACGAAGAGGTCACGCTGGAAGACCTGCTCCACGCAAAATGGTAGAACTTGAGGAAGACTTTTTAGAAATTGTCGAAAATGAGGCAACAACGAGCACTAGGTCTATAGCTACAGCGTCAAATCAGCGTTTAAAATTAAATACCGAGACCCTCGGTGGCAGGGAATATGCGTCCAAATCGCATGTTTTAGAAAGCTGTTAAACCGGAGACAATATCACATAGCTTACGGTCGCTGGAGGTAAACGTCCGACCAACGCTGTAAAAATTGTGGCAAGAAGAGGGAATGTTATCCGTATTATTTGGTGCGTGAGTATTTGGTCTGAGGTCGACGGAGGTTCTTCTATATTTGGAGATTTTAATTTTTAATAATATCTTACGGACATAAAATATGGTGTTTTGTTCTGAAGAATTGTTTACCGTGATTAATGTTGGAGGGGCGGCACTCCAATGCCCCCCCTCACGAGCCGCCACTGAATCAGTATCTAACCTTTAGTTGTACCGTAGCAGTCCATAGTCAACACGTCATTCTCGCAATACGCCACTTTCAAGATCAAGTAAAAAAAAACTTAAAAGAACTAAGCTCCACATTGAATTTTAAATCTCAAAAGTGTGGCGAGCTGTTCCCAATTTTCCCTATTCATAACACTGAATGGCCGGAGAACAAAACAAAGTTTGTCGTTTTTGTCGGGTTTCCCTCTTTATTTTTTGGTAGTTTTGTTTGTGCCACCTTTCTAAACCACAGTCTATTTCACACTTTTACTGAATCCCGAACACGAGGCTTTAAAGAATAATTGTCTCAGATTTATCACTGTTTTTATATAAAGAAGAAAAGTTAGTTTATTCATATCGTTTGTTGTGAATTTGCTCGAATAGATGGAACTATCGTAAAAAAAAGCAAACTGTATATCAGTTTAGTGTGAAAGGAATTTTTATATATATTTTATATATTATATTTTGATTATTAGACTAGTCGAAAAATCTAAGGAAGGAGAATTAAAACTTAACTCAGTTAAAATCGAAAACTTTTCTATCAATCAAACACAGGTCGACATGAGTATTGTAACATTAACCACATTATTTGGTGTGATGGGTCGATGGACGTTCTTCTACACTTGGAGATTTTAATTTTTAATAATATCTTAAAATGAGTTAAAGGAAAGAAACTGAACGGACATAAAATATAGTGTTTTGCTCTGAAAAATTGTTTCCTGCGATTGAGCTGGAGGGGTGGCGCCCCAATGCCCTCCCTCGCGAGCCGCCACTGAATCAGAATTTAAACTTTAGTTGTATCGCAGCAATCGATAATAAACCCGTCAGTCTCGCAATACGTCACTTTCAAGATTAAGTAAAAAAACTTTAAAGAACTAAGCTCCACGTTGAGTTTTAAATCTTAAAAGTGTGCAGAGCTTTTTCCAATTTTCCTTATTCATAACAATGAATGGCCGGATAACAAAACAAAGTTTGTCGTTTTTGTCGGGTTTCCCTCTTCTTTTTTTTTTGGACAGTTTTGTTTGTGCCACCTTTCTAAACAACAGTCTAGTTCCCACTTTTACTGAATTTCGAACACGAGGCTTTAAAGAATAATGGTCTCAGATTTATCATTGTTTTCGTATAAAGAAGAAAAGTTTGATGTTAGTTTATTCATATCGTTTGTTATGAATTAGCTCGGATAGATGGAAATATCGTAAAAAAAGCAAACTGTATATCAGAGTAGTGTGAAAGGAATTTTTATATATATTTTGATTATTAGACTAGTCGAAAAATCTAACGAAGGAGAATTAAAACTTAACTCAGTTAAAATCGAAAACTTATCTATCAAACACAGGTCGATATGATTTTTGTAATATTAACCACATTATTTGGTGTGATGTGCTGATGGATGTTCTTCTACATTTGGAGATTTTAATTTTTAATAATATCTTAAAATGAGTTAAAGGAAAGAAACTGAACGGACATAAAATATAGTGTTTTACTCTGAAAAATTGTTTACTGCGATTAAGCTGGAGGGGTGGCGCCCCAACGCCCTCCCTCGCGAGCCGCTACTGAATCAGAATCTAACCTTTAGTTGTATCGCAGCAATCGATAATAAACCCGTCATTCTCGCAATACGTCACTTTCAAGATTAAGTAAAAAAAACTTAAAAGAACTAAGCTCCACGTTGAGTTTTAAATCTTAAAAGTGTGCAGAGCTTTTCCCAATTTTCCCTATTCATAACAATGAATGGCCGGATAACAAAACAAAGTTTGTCGTTTTTGTCGGGTTTCCCTCTTCTTTTTTTTTTGGACAGTTTTGTTTGTGCCACCTTTTTAAACAACAGTCTAGTTCCCACTTTTACTGAATTCCGAACACGAGGCTTTAAAGAATAATGGTCTCAGAATTATCATTGTTTTCGTATAAAGAAGAAAAGTTTGATGTTAGTTTATTCATATCGTTTGTTATGAATTAGCTCGGATAGATGAAAATATCGTAAAAAAAAGCAAACTGTATATCAGAGTAGTGTGAAAGGAATTTTTATATATATTTTGATTATTAGACTAGTCGAAAAATCTAACGAAGGAGAATTAAAACTTAACTCAGTTAAAATCGAAAACTGATCTATCAAACACAGGTCGACATGATTTTTGTAATATTAACCACATTATTTGGTGTGATGTGCTGATGGATGTTCTTCTACATTTGGAGATTTCAATTTTTAATAATATCTTAAAATGAGTTAAAGGAAAGAAACTGAACGGACATAAAATATAGTGTTTTGCTCTGAAAAATTGTTTACTGCGATTAAGCTGGAGGGGTGGCGCCCCAACGCCCTCCCTCGCGAGCCGCTACTGAATCAGAATCTAACCTTTAGTTGTACAACAGTCTAGTTCCCACTTTTACTGAATTCCGAACAGGAGGCTTTAAAGAATAATGGTCTCAGATTTATCATTGTTTTCGTATAAAGAAGAAAAGTTTGGTGTTAGTTTATTTATATCGTTTGTTATGAATTAGCTCGGACACCTCCCATTTTCAAACACCTGCTTCGCCTTTATATCACGGGTTCATTGAAATATTTCTACCTGACTTTGGGCTACAAAGATAAGAAGTACTTTGGTATACAAAGTGTTACAGTAGGGTAACAAAAGAACATTACAGTAAGATAAATTGGCCTCATAGAACTTCTTTTGAAGCTTCTAGGTGATTTCCGTTTTCAAGAAAAATTAAATGATAAGAAATTGGCAGCTTAAAAGTGTTTTGTAAGTATTTCTGGGCAATAAGAAAGACGAAAATTATAAAAACCTCGTAGATGAACTCTGGAAAGCCTATGAAATATTAGGGTTTTGCATGTCCTTAAAATGTATTTGTTTCATTCCTATTTGTATTTTTTTTTCGAAAATTTGGATGTAGTAAGCGATGAACAAGGAGAAAGGTTTCACCAAAACATCAGGACGATCGTAGGAAGATTCCAATGACGCTGGAACCAATCTGTGTTGGGTGACTGGCTGGTTTTGGATTTAAGGACATAAAAGTGGGTCTGTTATGTAAAAAATAGCGCAAAAAGATCATAGGCAGACCCAGACAAGCCTTCAACATCATAACCAGTGCGCAGTATACATGGAAAGAAGGCTTTGTTGTATATTTGTATAGTATAGTTGAGATAGGAGGAAAGTTGTGTATCATGAACATGATACATGAGGGCTGCCTCCCCTCCAAAGGAGAAGCAATCGGTGTTGCCAGAGTGAACGCTACGCCACCTATTTCATTACTTAGTTAAACACTTCATATATCTACGATATAATAAACCTTAAATTTGAATCAAATAAATAGCAATTATGCAATGTCGAAGACAGCATTAAAACATACGACCGAAATTATACAACAACCTATTGCTTTACCAAAAAAGCTATTCGCAATTTTACTTAACGCCCCTGTATAGCGCTCTCTGTTCAATCGTTCTGTTCCGCCGTCTACGGAAAACACATTTTCCGTTTCGGGTAATACCCGGAAAAATGGTCCTTCGAGCCGCGGGCGAAAGGGAAACACTTATTTTGTCGTTTATTTTTAGCGGTTCTTTCCGGTATTTTCACCTTCAATCGTATTGAAATTGGACTATTTGCGTTTCGATATAAAAGCACACAATTTTAAAGTAAAAATACGAGATTTACGTCCCTCTCTAATTTTTTCCCGATTTGAAACTTAAAAACGACATTGTCTGTTTATCAAAGCGTTTGGAATTTTTTTTATTGTTGTAAAGGGTGTTTTGTGTCCCAACAGATACTTCGGGATTTAAACTTACCGCCGTTTTTCAAGGACTTAACCTACAAATTTTAAATATAATTGATTTATTTTTGCGTTGCTTTGTGATAGTTTATTTTTAAATCGAATAACACAATTTTTAAAACAATTACAAGGTGCATTAAAATGGATGGAGGTAAGCAATTTTTGGGGTATGTTTAAAGGAACTTTTTTAATCCATAGTCACCTTCCAAAATATGTCGACGTTATTTCCGGACACCCTGTATATTGATAATTAGTACGATCGAGTAGACAGAACTTTGCTTCTTTTTATTTAAACCTAGCCCGCAAGGGTGACCTGTTACAAGTTAGAGGTCGGAATACGACCACTAGGTAGCGTTACTATATAATGCTTACTGATATATGCTGGTATATATATGCTGATATATACTGGTAATGATTAATTTTAAAAACAATCGGCGGGTCTTTTCAAGCTCAGAGCCTTAATCTGCGATAAAAATACTATAATATGTGTATAAAATAGTGCTCTAAATATTAACAGTCTGACCTTGAGACGAGTTGAACTATCTTAGTTCCTACATGATGGAAACTTACTATTATAATGAGGCTTACAAAAGGTAATGATTAATTAATTAAACGTCCGGTCTTTTTAAGCTCATGTAGTTAAGTAATCTGCATTAACAGCACTACAATACGTAAATAAAATAGTGTCCTAAGTATTAACAGCCTGGCCGTAAGACGAGTTAAACTATTTTAGTTCCTACATAATGGGGCTTATTAATGGTAATGATTAATTTAAAAAATCGTTGGATCTTTTCAAGCTCAGCGACGTAAAGTGAGTTAAAACAATACAATATGTGTATAAAATAGTGTCCTAAATATTAACAGCCTGCCCATGAGACGAGTTGAACAATTTTAGCTCCTACATAATGGACGGACTGTTAATTAACGGACCTGTTAATTGGAGACGAAGGTCATGTGGTTTAATGCCTTTAGATTATTTTCTTTGGGGTTATGTTAAATTTTTAATAGTGCAGACCCATAATCTGTGTTCAATACGCTACAAAATGTATAGAAAATAGTGTCCTAAATATTAGCAACCTAGAGACGAGTTGAACTATTTTACTTCCTGCATGATGGGGCTTACTAATGGTAATGATTAATTTTAAAAACAACCGGCGGGGCTCAGGGCCTTAATCTGCGATAAAAACACTATAATATGTGTATAAAATAGTGCTCTAAATATTAACAGTCTGACCCTGAGACGAGTGGACGAGTATCTTAGTTCCTACATGATGGAAACTTACTATTATAATGAGGCTTACTAAAGGTAATGATTAATTAATTAAACGTCCGGTCTTTTTAAGCTCATGTAGTTAAGTAATCTGCATTAACAGCACTACAATACGTAAATAAAATAGTGTCCTAAGTATTAACAGCCTGGCCGTAAGACGAGTTAAACTATTTTAGTTCCTACATAATGGGGCTTATTAATGGTAATGATTAATTTAAAAAATCGTTGGATCTTTTCAAGCTCAGCGACGTAAAGTGAGTTAAAACAATACAATATGTGTATAAAATAGTGTCCTAAATATTAACAGCCTGCCCATGAGACGAGTTGAACAATTTTAGCTCCTACATAATGGACGGACTGTTAATTAACGGACCTGTTAATTGGAGACGAAGGTCATGTGGTTTAATGCCTTTAGATTATTTTCTTTGGGGTTATGTTAAATTTTTAATAGTGCAGACCCATAATCTGTGTTCAATACGCTACAAAATGTATAGAAAATAGTGTCCTAAATATTAGCAACCTAGAGACGAGTTGAACTATTTTACTTCCTGCATGATGGGGCTTACTAATGGTAATGATTAATTTTAAAAACAACCGGCGGGGCTCAGGGCCTTAATCTGCGATAAAAACACTATAATATGTGTATAAAATAGTGCTCTAAATATTAACAGTCTGACCCTGAGACGAGTGGACGAGTATCTTAGTTCCTACATGATGGAAACTTACTATTATAATGAGGCTTACTAAAGGTAATGATTAATTAATTAAACGTCCGGTCTTTTTAAGCTCATGTAGTTAAGTAATCTGCATTAACAGCACTACAATACGTATATAAAATAGTGTCCTAAGTATTAACAGCCGGGCCGTAAGACGAGTTGAACTATTTTAGTTCCTGCACGATGGGGCTTACTAATGGTAATGATTAATTATAAAAACTATCGGCGGGTCTTTTCAAGCTCAAACCCTTAATCTGCGATAAAAACACTATAATATGTATATAAAATAGTGCTCTAAATATTAACAATCTGATCCTGAGACGAGTTGAACTATCTTAGTTCCTACATGATGGAAACTTACTATTATAATGAGGCTTACAAAAGGTAATGATTAATTAATTAAACGTCTGGTCTTTTTAAGCTCATGTAGTTAAGTAATCTGCGTTGAAAGGAGTAGAATACGTATATAAAATAGTGTCCTAAGTATTAACAGCCTGGCCGTAAGAAGAGTTGAACTATTTTAGTTTCTACATGATGGGGCTTACAAGTGGTAATTATTAATTTAAAGAAATGGTCGGATCTTTTCAAGCTCAGAGACGTAATGTGGGTTAAAAACAATACAATGTGTGTATGAAATGGTGCCCTAAATATTAACAGCCTGTCCATAAGTCGAGTTAAACTATTTTAGCTCCTACATAATGGACGGACTGTTAATTAACGGACCTGTTAATTGGAGACGAAGGTCATGTGGTTTAATGCCTTTAGATTATTTTCTTTGGGGTTATGTTAAATTTTTAATAGTGCAGACCCATAATCTGTGTTCAATACGCTACAAAATGTATAGAAAATAGTGTCCTAAATATTAGCAACCTGGCCCTGAGACGAGTTGAACTATTTTACTTTCTGCATGATGGGGCTTACTAATGGTAATGATTAATTTTAAAAACAACCGGCGGGGCTCAGAGCCTTAATCTGCGATAAAAACACTTTTATATGTGTATAAAATAGTGCTCTAAATATTAACAGTCTGACCCTGAGACGAGTGGAACTATCTTAGTTCCTACATGATGGAAACTTACTATTATAATGAGGCTTACTAAAGGTAATGATTAATTAATTAAATGGCCGGTCTTTTTAAGCTCAAGTAGTTAAGTAGTCTGCGTTAAAAGCACTAAAATACGTGTATAAAATAGTGTCCTAAGTATTAACAGCTTGGCCGTAAGACGAGTCGAACTGTTTTAGTTCCTACATGATGGGGCTTACTAATGGTAATGATCAATTTAAAAAAATAATCGGTTCTTTTCAAGCTCAAAGTAATATGGGTTAAAAACACTACAATATGTGTATAAAATAGTGCCCTAAATATTAACAATCTGACCCTGAGACGAGTTGAACTGTTTTAGTTCCTGCACGATGGGGCTTACTAATGGTAATGACCACTAGGTAGCGTTACTATATAATGCTTACTGATATTATCGGATTTTCGGAATTACAATTAAAAAAATCCGAAAAAACTTGTTCGCTCAATAAATCGATTGTTGCTTTGGCTGTATGACGTGCAGTCTTTTTGTTGGAACTACATGTTCTTCCAGATCAGTACCATTCAAATTCGGAATTCAAGTCCGAGCTTCCTGCGAATGGCGCCGAATTAATAAATTTAGATTTCATCAATACTGTCAGCAACAGCGCCTATATGTCCTTGGGAACACACAGTTTTTGTTTTAATATCGAGCAACGCGAAACGCACTTATTAGTTGGACACACAGAATACTGATTTTGACTTGCCAGATGTACTGAATAATTTTGATGAGTGCAAGCTCAAACTCACAGTTTGTTTGACAGCAACCTCTATTGGAAGCTTGGACACACTAAAAAACGCCTCCAAAAAGATGGACCGAACAAATTAACCTCCCCAACATGCAACCAAGCTAGTCTAGATATAGAGAATTGGCCTTTACCCTTTAGAACAAAAATGTTTTTGTCATAAATGGAAAACTCATATATAAGTTTTATAACAAAACTATTTTTATTTTTTTCCGTATAATTAAAAAGTTATATCAAATTGAAAATCGGAAACAATTCATTGTGAAAACATTTGTGAACTCACAAATGTACCGAAGGCCAGTTGGTTCAGCTCGAGGCAATTCGGTTAGTTATACCGAAATTTTCTTTCGGCAACAGACGTTCCGAAAGAATCGGAGTTTCGGGTAAATAAAACAATTTATCGATCTTAGTCATTGTTCTACAGGCACTTCTGTTCCTACTGTGGTAGAAGCAGCATTAAAAAGTAGTTGGCTAGTGGCGATACCCTTCCACTGAGAGTTAACTAGTTTTCTGTTTTATACTAACCACCTGTGTCCTGTCTTGGTAAGTTTTTGGGCCTGAATTGTAGTTTCATATATATATATATATATATATATATATATATATATATATATATATATATATATATATATATATATATATATATATATATATATATAGGAGTGGCGTGAAAAAAAGGCGGCACTGAATATTGACCAGCCCATTAAACTGGGGAGAACCAACATCAAAATTGATTGTCTGGCATTTACTGATGATCTAGCAATTTTAGCTCAAGATGTATTAACGGCACAGAAATAGATTGAAATCCTAAAAGAAATAGCAGAAAAGGTAGGACTCCAAATTTCCTTTGAAAAGACAGAATACATGACCTGCAACAGACTAAGAACACCATTTCTGAAAACGAAATATGGTAACATCAGACGAGTCTCTCAATTCAAATATTTGGGTGAAATAATCATGGAAAATGGGTTGGAAAAAGCGGCCAATAAGGGTAGATGTCAAAAAATGGAAACGGCATTGAGACTTACACAAAATATTTACAACAAAAAATGCCTATCTAAAAACACAAAACTGAGACATTACAACACGGTTATTAAGCCAGAATGTCTATATGCTGCAGAAACGCTCATTTTGAATAGAAAGAGGGACATCGAGGACATTGAAAAGAAGGAAAGAAACATCATAAGAAAAATCCTAGGCCCCAAACAAATAAATAGCACAACATACCGACTTCGAGAAAACCAAGAAATCAAACAATACACAGATATACATAGCGATATGAGAAAAAGAAGACTTAAGTTTTACGGACACATCAAACGGATGAATCCGGGTAGGCTAACTAGACAAATAGTCGAGTTTTATGAAAATAGGAGTAGAGCTAAAGTAGAAATAATTCAATGGATTGCTGCAATTAAAGAGGACCTAAGATCAGCAAATATTACACAAAGTGAAATTCAGGATAGAGGCTGTTTCAGGCACAAGGTTAACGTTTGGAAGGTTGGCCAGAGAGAAAAATGTAGGAAGACTGGAACAACTTGGTCTGACGAAAGGAAAAAAGCTCATAGTGAAAGAATGAAATTAGTATGGGCTCAAAAGAAGGCTAACAACAACAAACGCCTCTAATTCTACTTCGCGTGGTCCACCAGGGCCCATACGTGAATAATAATATATATATATATATATATATATATATATATATATATATATATATATATATATATATATATATATATATATATATATATATATTTTTACTATTATATTGTTTGTTGTTACCTCGTAAATAACAAACTTCTTTAGTTTATGAGCGTTCAGAAGGGGGGAGGAATCCTCTCCCCAAAAAAAATTAATGAAATTATAGGTATAGATGTAGAGAGTAATGAGAGTAACATATCTAATGTTGAAAATTGTCCGGAAAAATCAAAAAAAAATAAAACTTCTGACAATCCGCAAATTCTGTACAGTGCTAATGACCTTGGACCCTATATAGTATATATAGAATCGTCGAATGAAACTAATAATGATCATATAGGTAGATTTTCTACGCTGCGATTTGCTCGCGATATCTTTGACCTTATATTTGACAACATTAAAAAAATTGATAACAAAGGAGCAAATCGTCTTGCTGTGGAATTTAACAGCTATCTGTCCGCAAATGAATTCCTTAATAATTGCAAACTAAAAGATAAAGGATATAAATTATTTATTCCTTTTAATTTTGTTACCTGTAAAGGTCTTATAAGAAAAGTTGATTTGTGGCTTGACGTGGAAAACAATTTTTCATCTATATGTAAATCGAACATTCCAATCCTAAAGGCTATACGCATGCAAAGAAAAGTTTTTAAAGATGGTAAAATGGAAAAAATTCCGACCGGTACAGTTCTTATAACTTTTAAAGGTACAGTGCTACCTCGTAATGTAGTCTTTTATGAAAAACTTCTATTCCCTGTAGCTATTTATGTATCACCGGTTACACAATGCTTTAACTGTTTGCTTTATGGGCGCACGGCGACAAATTGCAAAAGCAAGAAAAGATGCGTAAATTGTGCTGAAAATTTAGTAAATCCGGAAGAACATGAAAGGTCAAAAGAACCATTAAGTTTTTATTGTAAAACTCTGTGCCGCTTCTGCAAGAAAGACCATAAGACAACCTACAAGAAATGTCCAGAGTACTTGCGTCAACAAGATATCAAAAAACTAATGGCGTTTGAAAACCTTTCCTTTTTCGATGCCAACAATACTTGTAAAAAAAGCTATATAATGGACGATGACGAGACAGAATTTACATACAACTCTAGCAATTTTCCAAAGAAGAATACTAAATCCAATAATTCACAGGATGGCAATACAAATCCCGAAGACTTTATTTTTACATCTCAACGTAGATTATTTGACTTTAACTCAAAAAATAAAAGGTCATATGCGCCAGCTGTCTCACAAGAACCTAACAAACGGAGAACAGTGATGAAAGGATATGACAAAAAAGCGCACCAGGATGCCTTATATACACCTAATGGTAGACCTATAAATTATAGTTCAAACAATAATAGTTCATTCCCGTCAACTAGTAATAGTAATAACCCTAATATGGTAATCTCCTCAGAGCCTAGAAATAGTGCCCAAGTAAGTGTTTCCACAGAGCCTCATAATAGTGCCCCAGTAGAGTTTTCTTTAAATTGCCCCGCTTCGCAATCATCTTTTGAAGACAATTTTTGCCAATATTTATTTAAGCATGCTTCCAAAATATCAATGGAAAAAAAGTTAATGATAAGTAATTTCTTTGCTAATAATTGTATTATAGATCAAGCTAGTATGGATCTAGACGCCCCTTTTGATACATAATAAATATACAATTAAAATTCAAGTCCAAACTTAAAATTATACAATGGAATATTAGAAGTGTAAATGCAAATAGAAGTAACCTTTTAAATTTAATCAATAAAAATGATCCGGATATTATTTTACTAAATGAAACCTGGCTTGAAAACCATATTAACTTTCACTTAAAACATTATCAAATAATCAGGATGGATAGAGCAGATGGCTTTGGTGGTGTGGCCACGTGTATACGTAGTAGTTTGACAAAAGTTTTGGCGATGAGTCTACACAATATATCACTATTAAAATCAACAATTTAAATATTGTGAATATATATGCAGCTTCTCAAAACAACATAAACTTCGAAATGCTAAACAACATATTTTCCTCTGAGGAAAATTTCCTACTTATGGGTGACCTAAATTCACATCACCCCTTGTGGGACGAATGCTCGATGAATGCGGGAGGAAGAATTATAAGTGATTTTGTTTTTAGCAGGAACCTTAGCATTTTGAATGACGGTTCTCCCACCTTGTTCCAACATCCTAACCGCAGGGTTAGCGCGATAGATATTTCAATTATCTCGTCTGGACTATTGCCTATGTCCTTTTGGTCAGTCCTCCCGGATTGTGGTAATAGTGATCACTTCCCCACTATGACATCACTTAATATAAATGATGCAGTTATGCACGAATGGCCTTTTCTCAAAAATTATAAACTTAGAAATCATAAGAAGGCAAATTTGGAGCAATTTTGTGTGGAAATCATGATGGCTTCCGAAGCGATGTATGATTCCATGAAATACGAAGACTTCATAAAAGTTATTAATGAAGCAGCTGATGCGAATATTCCACTTAAAAACTGTAATATTGCGAGAAAGTCGAACATTCCGTGGTGGGATCAGGAATGTACAGACCTCATCAAGGACAGAAAAAAAGCTTTAAAAATGTTTAAAATAACACCGACTTTAAATAACTACATAGAATCTAAAAAAGTTATAGCCAAAACAAAAAAAAAATGCTTAAAATAAAGAAAATCAACAAATTCAAAGCTTTGTGCGAATCTATTAACAGAACTTCAAACATGTCGTTGGTATGGAACACCATTAAAAAATTTTCCAATGTCAACAAAACTTTTGACAAAAAAAACTGAAGATGACCTAATTTTGAAAATACTTCAGGAAATGGCTATTACTAATATAGACCCTAACTTTTCTTTAAAACTAGCGAAGGGCGATGCTAAACCCTTCTCTATACAAGAACTGAACAATAGCCTGCGAGGCAAGACCCTATCTGCGACGGGAATGGACGACATTTCATATAAGATAATATTTCAAATCATCTGTTGAATATATTCAATGGATATTTAAAGGGTAATCCCTTGCCGTCCGACTGGGAAAAATTTAATATAATTAGTTTTGTAAAACCAGGTAAAAATCCCAATCTACCGAACAGCTATAGACCTATAGTTCTTTCTTCATGTGTCCGTAAAACCTTGGAAATTATGATTATGATGAACAAAAATATATTTTCCTCCAATCAATCAGCTTTCAGAAAGGGCTTAGGAATAAACAATACAATTGCCAGTATTACAACAGAGAAAAAATGCTACTGCGGTATTTCTAGATTTAAAATCGGCCTATGATCTCGCACTCGTAAGATCCCATCTTGACTTCGGATCAATATTCATCTATCCGACATCTAAAAGCAATATTGCCAAATTAAATTCTGTACAATTTGAGGGGATTAGAGTCTGTTTGGGGTGCATGAGATCTACACCTACAAATGTTCTTCTTGCTGAGACATCAGAAATTGATTTGCACCATAGAAGACTATTGTTGGCATCTAAATTCCTTTCTAAAATTATTTGTTGCTCGGATCACCCGCTACTCAAAATTATAGGTGTACTGCGTAACCTTATAACGGACCAGTCTAACGGCCGGAACGAATATAAGATCCCCTGCTTAGTTCAGGCTTTTGAATTTTCCCGTCCCCTGTCCAGCAAAGTTTTTAAAACCAAATAATTCAAAGAAAAAAATTTAAAAAAGCAATAATCTTCTCCGACTCTTTAAGTGCAATCACTAAACTCAACAAAAATAAAATCAGCCACAACACGGAATATATCACTCTAAAAACGAAAAAAACCCTGTACGATCTAACACTTAAGGGATTTGATATCTAGCCTGGATTCCGGGACATAGTGGAATACTGGGAAATGAGGAGGCAGACAAATTGGTAAGGATTGGGTGCAGCCTGAACATACCTAAAGATATAAAGTTAGAATTTAAAGACATATAATATCATTAAAAACAAAATAAAAAATATTTTTTCGCAAAGATGGATTTCTTCCTTGGCCGTTAAAGGTAAATCCTATGCCAACATAAAAAACACGTTCTCATTTACAAGATGGTTTGCTCCTTTCCCTTTCTACAGCCGTCGACACATTACTACGATAATAAGGCTACGTACCAGTCATGCCTTAACAAAACTACATCTAAACCACATAGGCATTAATCATAACCCAAATTGTGAATGTGGTAAAATAGAGGATCTTAATCATATATTCTTTGAATGCCCTCTTAATATTACCCCTAACTTAAATCTGTATTCAAGCTTAATCTATAGTGGATATTTTGCTCCCATAAATATCTCATACATCTTGTCCAACATATCGGTAGAAGCTTCAAAATTAATTATTTAATTTGTAAGTCTAATCAATAGGAAATTATAAATAATATCGATAAAATGTTCTAGTTACAGGCCCATGGTGTTCGTCTATGTGCTATGTCCTGAGTTGATGTCATTGTCTATCCCTTGTTGTGTGTGTTTATACTAACCTCACTCTCTCAGTGCACGCCAGGAACTTTAGAGTTGCTAAATAGAGACGTGTATCGTGTCTTTATTAGCCGTATAATTTTTCGAAGTTAGCGCATTCAGGGGACTCAGGAGAACAGTCTCGACCATCTGAGTCTCCTCACAAATGAGCTGGCAAATTGCTCATTAGCAACGCCATAACCTAACAACAACAACAACAACAGGTTTAACCTATATCTTTGACTGCATTTATTGGTTTGCTAGCGATTTGAATATATACTTGCTTTTAATTGTTATTTAGGCTTTCGGCGCTGTTTTCGGCGTTATACTCATATATCTTTACATACTTTTGGAGGCTCAAAGGTAAGTTCAGAACGAAATCAGATTAGGATTCCTTTTGTTTTTTGCATTCATTTTTATGACTTTTATTTATATTATTTAATTCATGTAGGGATAACAAATTAACGTGCTAAATTTATAAGAAGGAATATTCCTGTGTGTCCGCAAAGCATCTACATATAGCAACACAAACCCTACATGATATGAAAAGTCTTATATATTATACTATACTTATGAAATTTTTACAGGATAATCTAATGTATAGATGGTCGAAGAGTACAGAAATTTCTATGATCAGTTGGATAAACACCAACTAGACTGGCAAAGCAGTTTTCCATGAAATCAAAACAAACATCTGAAGGAGTATGCAAAAAAAGAAAAATAGAAAAGCAAACCTACTATCCAAACAAAAAGTAAAGGAAATGGTATATTTATATTCCAAATTAAAACAAAACAGTTAAAATATTTAGTGTTTTTCAGAATTTTGGTACATTTCATCTATTGATTGAACATATTCATTTGATATGGTATGTTTAAACAAGGTTAGCCATTTATTATAGGCATTGAAGACTGATTGTAGGCTGACAGTGGTTTTCTAGTGGGTAGACTTTAACAGGAGAGTCCCACACTTCGATTCTAAGTTTTCCACTAAAAAAAGAAAAATGATTTAGGTGCCTTCTCTTTTTTGGGAAATCTCTGGCTGGTCATGCATTATAGTTAGTTATCAGTCAGATTTATTTATATTTGGAAATATTATTAAATCAAGAGTCTAACGTGGTGGTTTGTAAAACATGTAAGGCGAAAATTGTTTTAAAAATAGTGAAAACCTTAATTAAAGCAATAATGTAATGTGGGTGGATTTTTTTTTAATAGTGTTAATAGAGTTTAGTATGATGGTTTGAAGAATCTGTGTGGTTTTAAAACTATTGCAAACTTCAATGAATGCAATGAAACAAATATGTATATAATTTTGGGCAGTGATTGATAATTTACAGATTATTTACATATTATCCTAGTTGGGGTAAGGTTTATGTAATTTAACAGTGTATTTTTTATTGAAATAAAATTAGTGATTTAAACAGTATGTATGTGTATTGTTTTTCTAATTATGACTTATATTGTTTTTTTGCTCAAAAAATAATTACAAAACTAGAAAATATCTTTTGGTTACTCAGTATTTAACATTTTTCTTCAGTGGGTGTTGGATCTTCGTTTCTCCGATGTGTCTACATGAGTAGTGTTAATGCATGTTTACAACCCCCTGTCATTAAATATATACAAAAAATGACTATTGATATCATTAGTAATTTTTGTGGTTTGAGTATTTATTACCTGATGAAAAGGTGTACAATCGTGACATTGATCTTAAGCTGCACAATCCTGACTTAATTTCCCATTAATAACACTGGGGAACAATTTGAAAAATAATTTCTGTTGAGTTCGATATTTAAGCTGTTTTATACGTAAATTGACATGCTAATTCCAAAACTTTATTTAGTTTTTTTCCATCACGTCAAGTTTTTTCTCTACTGTTGTTGCGCATCCGACTAAGCTTGGCGAATCACAGAAGTCACTACTGCTCTCCTACCGGCGAACCTTCTTCGACCTAGGAGTGGGGGCGTGAGTGACGTTGCGTAATCCAAAACTAGTTCGGTCAGTTACGGCATGAGATGTTAAAGTACGCGGGTCTGTGTCGCTCTGATATAGTGAAGTTAAAGTATACACACACAACTACAAATTTTCGTTATGTCTGCCTCTGGTAGTTCTCGTCGTAAGTGCTTTGCAGCCCTGATTCATTTTGTTATATATGTGGCAGTTTTACCATCCCCATACAGACTAATATTAGTACATTTGTCAGGCAAGCCTATTTTGTTTATTTTTAAGTGAACATAGGTGACCAACATAAATCATGGGCCCCTCATAAAGTGTGCAAGCAGTGTGTAGAGTTTACGAATGTGGACGAAGAGAACACGTAATAAACTTTCGTTTGGTATACAATGGTTTGGCGAGAGCCCAAAAATCACTTAAGTGATTGCTACTTTTGCATAGTGAAAACATCAGGATTCAACAAGAAAAATAAACATAAAATTAAGTACCCTTGTTTACTGTCAGCTATACGCCCTGTGCCTCATTCAGCTGAAATTCCAGTGCCAGTTTTTCAAGAATTACCTTTAGAAATACAAGAATGTGAATCAAGTGAAGATCGAAGTGACTCCACCGATGAAGTATTCAAAGTTTCCAATGATTCTGTTCGTAAAGGATTCAATCAACATGAATTAAACGATTTAGCACGAGATTTGGGACTATTCAAACAAGCATCGGAATTATTAGCATCAAGATTGCACGAAAAAAATTTGCTTGACAAAGGAACTAAAGTCACATACTATCGATCCAGAGAAAGTTAATTTAGGCAGTACTTCAGAAATAATGACGGATTTGTATATTGCCAGAACGTAGAACGTTTAATGAAAGAATTGGCCATTTCTAACTATAACGCAACTGAATGGCGATTGTTTATAGATAGCTCAAAGCGTAGCTTGAAGTGTGTTTTTCTACATAATGGAAATTTATACGGTTCAGTCCCAATAGGTCATTCAGTTTCTTTCCGTGAAGTATATGGCGACATAAAGAAAGTCATTGACTTGTTGCAATATAACATGCACCAATGGATTATCCGTGTTGACCTTAAAATGGTCTGTTTCCTTCTTGGCCAGCAACGCGGGTATACCAAGTATCCCTGTTTTTTGTGCATGTGGGACAGCAGAGCTCGTGAGAAGCATTGGGTACAATCGAACTGGCCGCCAAGATCTGACCTAAGACCTGGTGATCCAAACATTTTAAATCAGCCACTTGTCGATAGAAAAAACCTTGTATTTCCGCCTTTGCATATAAAACTAGGTCTCATGAAGCAATTTGTTAAGGCGTTGTCAATTGAAGGAGACTGCTTTAAGTATATCATTTCGGCATTCCCTAGTTTGTCATATGAAAAGATAAAGGCTGGTGTGTTTGATGGTTCACAGATTCGGCAACTCGTTAAAGATGAAAATTTCACTGAAACAATGACCGAACTTGAAAGGAATGCTTGGTTGTCTTTTAAAAATATTGTTAAAGACTTTCTTGGAAATACACGAACACCGAATTACACCGAAATTGTTCAACAACGCTTGGAGAGCTTTAAAAAGCTTGGTTGCAACATGAGCATCAAACTGCATTTCTGACATAGTCATCTTGCTAACTTCCCAGAAAATCTTGGTGATGTTAGTGATGAACAGGGCGAGCCATTCCACCAAGATCTAAAGGTTATGGAAGCGCGGTATCAAGGTAGATGGGATGTCAGTATGATGGCTGACTACTGTTTAAGCATCAAGCGAGAATGTCCACAAACTGATCACTCCAGGAAAAGCTATAAGAAGAAATTTTTACCATAATATCTTTTATTTATTTTTTGAATAATCACAATTTAACTTTTAATAATATGTTAACCTGTGTATGAATAAAATATTCTGATCTATTTGGTCAGATCTCACCTTATTTCCTTTCGTACGTACACTTTTAAGGTAAAATGAGGGGTATGCTGTAGCTTAAGAACTTAACGTGATAGAGAAAAACTGTGAATATTTTTGAATTTAGAGATGAAAAATTAGGCAAAAACAAATCACAGATCCAAGTCAACAAAATTGCTGTTTTCAAGTGTAATCAAGGTAACTGTATATGCTTTACTCCGAACTCTATGTTCTGAACGTACACGTCCTTTTACCGTGCAAATAGCACTTTTACGTTTAAGTTGAACAAAACCTATAGCTGTGTCACCGTAACTTTTTTGTGACACCCTACAAATAGTTTAATTATATTTAATAGAAATATTTTGCTTCTTATTTACATTTACATTATTATTATTTTTTTAAAAAACTTACATCGATGCTTTATCACCTCGAACTTCAGCTGTATTTAACCGAATGCCATTTTTCAGAAGATCTGTGACCATAAAAATATCCACAGCAGGTATATTATCAGAATTAACCTTTATGAACCCTTTGTCACACATTTCTGAACTAAATTAGTAATTAACAATATTTTATTTTGCACTTAACCAACAATAATTTTGACAGTATATTTACGACAGTACTGACGTGAAAACACTGGTATTCTGATATCACAAACATAGCAGCCAATCGCGGCGCGTTCGTAGTCACGTGATTTTTTTTAAATTTGCTACATTTTAATTCATTTATAATTAATCGTAACAAGTTTTTAAAAAGTGTTTCGCATCGATTACTAATATTATTTATGATAAAGTTTTAAAATAATGTAAAAAAATCGATAATTATTTTTTATTTAAAAACCCAATTAGTTCAAAGTTCGGCGAGAGGTAGTTCAAAAAGTACGTAAACGAAATGAGTTTCTATGGCCACATCTTTTTTGATAAGAACAATACGAAGCAGAAGAAGAATATTATAAGCAAACACAGGGTGTTCTCGTGTCCATCGCTGCATGATGGATACTATACAGAATCGTAGGAAAGGTCGATAGAAACCAATCGCGGGCTTTCTTTCACGCTATTGGCCGAGTACTACCTTCTCTAAGAACGTTCGTTTCCTTTGGACCATCTTGTATACATTCTCCATCTCTGGAAAGTTCCAGTATCATTTTTAAATAGGCAAGATTTTTTTAAATACCCTCGTACCCAGTTTAGGAGTGAGAGAGATGAATAATTTATTTAAAATATCCAGTATTCCTGATTAAATATTCAGAGTGAGACGCCGGATGACCATCCAGCGATTATTAATAGCGCTAAATGGTATTCGATGGGCTATATTGTACGGACTCGGGCTTGAAACCCCAATTTACGACACGCCAGAATCAGTATAATGGTCTTAGGGAGTTCCCCAACCCTTCCGCCTCCGCGCTTTTTCATTATCTGGCCCTCCCGTTTTCTTACTGGTCTCCGCTTTGAATTCATCGAGTGTCCCAAAATACTGGATAGTTACTCGTATGCAAGTTACATATATTACATAAATCACAAAGTATCTGTGAAATACGAGGGTCGTAGAGAAAATTGATACACATCGAAGTTCGAGCTGTTTTTAAGTACAGTCAAAGCTACTTATTCGCGGGGGATATCTACGTTTCGTAAATAAACCGCGAATACAGAAACTATGAATACAGAATGGTAATTTGTACGGAATTATTGGGAATATGTTCCAAGGTTACAAAATAAAAATAAATTTTATATACAGGGTGTTCGGAAATAACGTCGAAATAGTTTCGGAGGTGACTCTAGGGATTAAAACATACACAAAAACGTTATGACAGCATTTACCGAGAAGACGCCGCTGTATCTGAAGCCCCTGACTAAAATGTTCAATTATTATTACAAATAACGTTTTTCCATTCCCACGTATTGAAGTATACCAAATTTCACGACTTTAGCATAAACCGTTTAGAAAATATTACGAAAAAACGGTCTTCGGAGTTCCACTGTTAAGGAGCTCCAGCCCCTTTAAGAAGCAATTTTTGGGGTATGTTTATAGGAACTTTTTTATGTTTTAATCCCTAGAGTCAATCAGTGCGGCCATCGAAGAGGGCAGTAGGTTTTCTCTTCTCAGCCAGAAACGTTTTAATTGCCTCTTTGAGGTCCTTCAACTCCTCCTTCAACATTTCTTCTACCTAACCAACGAACATCTGAGAAGTAAACAACATACTACGCATCAAAAACGGACAAGAAATTTTAAAATTTTAGGTGGTCCAGTCTTTGAGACCTTATGAAATTTACCTTTATAATTTCTTTCATAACATATTTTTTGATCATCTGATTAATCATTTAATTAAAAGTTAGTCTGGCTTTTTTATTAAGGCTGCAAGTCCTTCATTTTTATCAACCATAGCTGGTGCCCCATCTGTTATTATGCCTGATAGTTTCGTAAGGTCAATATTGTATCCATTCAATACCATCATGACGCATTTGAAAATATCTGCTTCTTTCGAATGCCACGGTGCCACGATGCACTTTCAATCGTTACACAGTAAAAAAGAAATTTAGAAACCCGATTTTTAAGGGAATTTTCTATGTCTTCTGGTAACTTTTAAATTCTTCTAACAACTGTTACTCCTGATAAACTAGTTTTAGAGAAAATGTTTTTTTAGGAGCATTTTTTTCCGATGCAATATAGCTCACCTGAAAATATATTTTGTTAAGGGCCTTAATTTTCTCAATAAGAAAATATGAGTTAATTTTGAACAGAGCTTAAAATGTATAGTTCCGCCCATTATTGTCATAAAATGGCTTACCTTCACAGAAGCTTCGTTCTCTCTATATTTGGTCTCTGAAATATATATAGCTGCAACTGTAATTTCTTCAAGGCTTCCACTTTATCAACCCACATTTGACCTTCAATTTCGTAAAATTTGGTGGCGGGCTTTATCTCATAATGTCTTTTTAAATTGAATTTTTTTATGACAACAACCTTCTTACGACATACTAAATTGTTCACTTTTCTTGAAAAATTTTCGATTCATACTTATTATAGCCCCTATATAATAATGTCGAAATAATGTGCGAAATAATATTGTTAACAAAACTGCCAATGACGGTCGCGGGAGCTGTTTATATGCTCCTGCCGCCCACCTTCCAGAATCTTCTCAAATAAGCCACGAAGTGTCCAGAGGAACAGTATAGTTTTTGCACGACCACTCGCTATTCGCTTGGAGCACCATGAAAATATCAATAACACGCAAGCCGTTATTGATTACACTAGTTTACAAATCTTAACTTCTTTTATATATCCTGAAAGAAATGTATATAAATATGTTAACGCACCTTCCTTAAACCCAAAAGTGTTAGCAGAAAAATACCATCACGTCACACATTTTTCCTTACAGTAAAATCTTTTTTTCAACAACCCTACATGGTGGCTTTAGTTTAATATTTATTTATTCGATTCAAACAACAAATATCTTGTTTCAGTAATTATATAATTACTTTATTTATTTAATTAGATTAAATGATTTGGTGTTTAGTGGTAAATCTCTTCAAGTTTAGTATTTCACACCAAAGGTTCCAATAGAAGAATGGATCTTGTTTCAGATTGAATTAAAATGTCGAATAGAAAGTCTAAACAAAGTTCTGTAAGTTCTGTAGTATTGCGAACTAACATACAAAGTACCCACTTTGTATGTGTTTTGTGAAAGCTGGAGAATCGTTTTACTCCAGTGGTCATGTGGAGATAACATATACCTTTCATTTTGTTCACTAATGTTATGGAGAAAATTTAGTAATCATGAAAATAACTGTTACTTTTCTGTTACGAAGGAAACCCTCCACATTTAATTAACCAAGCCGAATTAAATGATCTTATAAGAGGTTTACAACTATCAAAAGATCCTCAGTTTGAAAGGCTTTTATCTGTTAATGAAAAAGATTTTTGGATGTCATTCAAAATGATTATCGAATAATTTTTGGGAAATAAAAAAAGTGAAAATTATAAAGATATTGTTGCTGATTTATTGAAACATTTTCAACAGATGCGAGTGAGCATGTCATTGAAAATTCATTTCCTGCAATTGCATTTGAGTTTTTTCTCTAAAACTTATGGAAGTATGAGTGATGAACAAGGGAAACGTTTTCACCAAATTTAAAGATTTTCGAAGAACGACATCAAGAATTTTGGTATGAAAACATGCTAGAGGATTACTGTTGGTCCATTATAAGAGAAACCGATACAAAAAACTATAAAAAGAAGGCGAAAATTAGCCATTTTAATTTTTTTATTATTTATTATTTAATTATATTATTTATTATTTATTATACTAAGATTTTTTCCCCATTTTTAAGTAAATAAATATTTTTTAAAATTCTAATTATTAGAAAATACAGTGTAATAACTTATTTTTTTATCCTTAATCAACATAATTTATATTAAACTTTAATTTCTTGTTAGTTTGACGATTTGCTTTAAAATTGTTGGAACGTTTCGATATTTTCGATTTTTCCATTGGATGCGAATGTGGGAAAAGAAAGAAAATAATTAACAGCCTGCCCCATCGACGTATTACCGCCTAGATTGGGAAATAAAATTTATAAGTTTCGACACGTGGCCTGTCGGTAATATATCGTTTTGTTTTTCCTTTTGAAAAAAAGCCAGAGCTTACGACCCAACAGATAAATTAAACGAGGCATTAGGGAGTCATCGCACGCCCGTCGATCGTTAACGCTAAATTATTTGGTTGTAATAGACGTCCTGTGATCGTAGCGTTTATAAAACTGCTTATTTCAAATTCAGATATTTATTTATTCAGTTATGTATGTGCTATTTGAAGTTCTAACAAACATAGTAAGGCAGAGGATAGTACCAAATATCGAAGAAAAAATGGGCGGATATCAGGCAGGGCTTAGAAGGGTATACCCAACAATGTATTGATTGTTTATTATCCGTTAAATATTGTAGAAAACAACCGAATTTGATATTTCTTTATTCCAGATGTTCATAAATTTTAGGCATTAATTAAATGTTAATGGAAAAGGTGAAGTCTAGCTCAATGAGCCACTCATATTAAAGCCGTGTCCAAAAACCAATTACAATATATAGTACTAGACTTAAATACAGCCGGTCGCGTTGGTGCGGCGGTAAGAGCGTCTGCTTTGCCGAATCCGCGCTGGAGCGGTAGCTGGTTCGATTCCAGCGCTCGGATGGTTATTTTTCTTTCTTCTGTCCGTTTATCTTTCCTAAATGTTTGTGATTGTTTCTAGGCAAGAGTGTAAAATCCGACTACGAATTACCCCTCAGTCACGCCAGTTAAAGGCTGGGTAAGGCCGGATGCCTTCTGAGAAGTGTTCTACGTTGGTCACTCGCCAGTCGGTAGGTTTCCTGATAGACTTATGGGTAGGCACATAACCAAGGGTTTATAGCCCGAGGGGGGTGCTGGCCTGGGTTTGTCGGAAGCTGATGACCGTGGTTCGGAACCCACGTTAAGCTGTAGGTCCAGTCGCTAAATAGCCTAGTTGCTGATGCGCCTCTAACCCAAACACTTTACTTTTTACTTTACTTAAATACAGTTCATTATAAATAAATAAATATAACCTAACATTCCGTAGATAAAAATACAAATAATAACAACGTATATGTGCGAAAATAAGACACACAAACAAAAACAAGTAATAAGAAATAATAGCTCAGCCCACATTCAAAATTACAAAACAATGATATCAAGGAAAATAACTAATATTCATCTATGTAAAAATGAAGATTATCATAAAATAACATACAAGGCTCTATCTCTGGGCTGATAACAGATATTTTTTTAAATTTAAATCTGATGTTCTTTCTGTAGAACATTATATGGCATCTCAAATCTCTACTTAGAGAGTTAAACAATTTGGCAGCATTGTAGCTGAAGGAACGGTGAAACATGGCTGTGCTATAAGAAGGGCACTGTGATGAATGTATGAATGAGATATGAATCATGAATAATTCGTCGAAAACCCAATTTATTCCCAAGACTAGGTGAAGAAGACTAAGCGTTCAATGCTCGATAGTAAGCAATATTTAAATAAAGAGTCCATCTTTAACCATCCCAAATCAATTATTTTTTCCGAAACGTGATCATACTTGCGCAAACCACATACAAAACGTCAACAAGAATTTTTGTATCTTGTCCGTAATTTTAAAGTGTAGTGTCTAGGAATACCCTCAGTAGCATACATTTATCAAAAGTACGTACAGTTTTTAATTTGGTCGTATTGATAATATTTTCTTCTCAGAAGACACTTAACTGGTTTATTTTTGTTGTTCAATTTAAAAAAGTCAGTAAAAAGTTAATAAAAACTGGAAGATCTAATTCTCAAAACGATCGTGTTTAAACGACCCGGACAGTTCTTTTGAATTTGTGCAAACTGCGTATTTCGCTTACTTTAACTTGAAAATCAAAGTTGACCAGCTAACGAAATTTTTGGCCGGTCAACAATCCTTGTTCCAGAAGAGAAATGACGAAATTGAAGCTATGCTGAAGGCGTCTAATAAACTTTCTCTGTTGTTAGCCTGCAGGAAAACATCCCCGCAGGAGAGAACATAATACAAAATAGAATAAAGAATAGAAGATAATAAAAATTATTTGTGCGTTACTCGAACACTAATTTTGATATTGTGGAAGAGCTTCGTGATTTGCTCGAACTAGTTTTAACTACAGGTGAGGACATTTTTAAAGAACTTAAAAATGTAATTGAAGTTAACAAAGTAGAGTGGACAACATTAGATAGTGTTTGCACAGATGGAGCGCTTTGTATGGTTGGCAGGATTAAAGGTTTGGTTACATTTCTTGAAAATTTTTTGAGAGGAATAGTTTTTTTATCATTGTATTATCCAAGAAGCTTTTTGTGCCAAGGACTTAAACATGTCTTCTTTTGTTGACCCTGTGGCGCACTGAATCCATAAAATATGAGCTTGAGCTCTGAATCGGCAACGATTTCGTAAGCTTATCCCGGAAGAAATCGAAGAGGAAAGCCAGTTATTCCTTCATTGTAGTGCTGGGCTGCCTTTCCAAAGGAAGTGCATTCGCGAAATGTTCGATTTGAGGTTGTGTTTTTTAAAACATCTCTTACTCAAGAATACAGATTTGCTATGATATATGGATATTTAAATAATTTAAATTTAAGATTACAGGGAAAAAATTACAGGGAAAGTATTTTTCCTACCCTAGTTGCTCATGTATCTTCTTTTGTGAATAAACTTTTGCTTTTTCGTCTCGATTTTGGAGAAAAAAGATTAACACATTGCACATTAATGCATGAACTAGCTACCAAAGTCAATAACGCTCCGAACTATGATAGATTTAAATATTTAATATTCATTTTGCAGTTTGATTTTCAAGATGATAAAATAATGCTGATCTTTTTACAAATCCTTTTTCAATTTCTCTGCAAGGCGTTAATTCTTACCCACCCGAAATCCCAATTGAAATTATTGACCTACAGCACTATACTATACTGAGAAGCAAATATTAAGGTACTTATTTCAACTGCATCTGATCCAAATTATATTGAATTTTGGAAATTTTCAAAATTTATGTTTGGCTCAGGCATCAGATATTGTTGTAGGTTAGGATCAACATATGTTTGTCAACATTTTTTTTTTATTATGAACATAATAAAATCAAAATATCGTTCAATATTAATTGATTGACCAAATTTGGCAAACATTTTCAAGAACTTCCCATAATCAACCTACAAATAATATTTTTCCACCTTTTTATAATAGGTTGATGCATAATTAAGTTCGTTTTTTTTCAACAAATTTTATTCAACAAAAACAATAAAAATATTTAACCAAAACATGTGTAAATGATTATTCTGGAGCGTATTCACCATCGACTTCAAGAACTGCTTCCCATTTGCTTGGCAGTTGGTCGATTCCTCGGGCGAAGAAGTCACGATTTTTAGAGGCGATCCACGCCTTAACATCGGCAACCAAGTCATCCAAATCGTCGTAAACTTTGTTCCTTTGCCAATTTTTCAGCGACTTGTTGACGTTGTAGTCCGTAGGTGCTTCAGTCGGTGAATATGGCGGATGTGGGAGCAGATCCCATCCCTTATTGGCGATGGATTCGACGACACGACGCTCAACATGAGGACGGGCATTATCGTGGTGGAACACCATGTGGTTTTTTTTGCGCGTTCTTTTCGCCTCGATTGCAGCGTGAAGGCGGTGAAGCTGAGCCAGATAGACGTCGCTGTTAATGTTGAACTGCCGCTTCCCATTTTTGTCCGGAATTCGCCACTGCTGACGCTCATCTGCAAAAAAACAAACCACTAACCGTTCTCGTTCCACCAATAGCAAATGCCATTTGAGATGATCTCCCAGTGGATGATTCCGCTTCTGTCCCACCAAACGCACCACATTGCCTCCTTACAGTGGACATCTTTCGGTATACCTTTAGGCGTAATACCTGGCGATACGCAAACCTTCTTTCTTTTGATGTTTTTGAAGAGGAGCCAAGATTCGTCTCCAGTGACGAGGTTCTTCAGAAATGGTGTTTGTTCGTTTCGCTGCCGCAAATCGGTAAAAATTCGAACGCGATCGGCTTTGTTGTCGTCGGAGAGCTCGTGAGGGACCCATCCAGCCAGTTTTCACAACTTTCCGAGCTTTTTGAGACGACGGACAATCGTTGACTGGTTGACATCGAAATCGTCTGCCAGCATTCGTGCTGTCAAGCTTTCGTCCTCTTCCACCGCTGCCAGAAGTGCCTGATCGTCGAAATCCGATGGTCGACCTCTTCCTTCTTCATCTTTAAGCGATGTATCACCATCCTTGAAACGCTTAAACCATTTTTGGACCATTCTCTCACCAATTGTTCTTTCACCAAACAGTTCATTTATATCGCGCGCGGACTCTGTTGCTTTCCATCCATTCTCGAAGTGGTAGAGCATAATATGGCGTAAATGTTCATGATTTTCAATACGCATTATAACAATACTAAACCTGAAAGATAAGTTTATAAAAAAAAATAATAAAAAATGCAAATTCCAACAAGTTAAAAGTAAAAATAAACATCGAACTTAATTATGCATCAACCCAATATTTGTTAGGGTGTTGGAAAAGTTGGAAGTGGCACGCATAATTTTTTTTTCAGATAGTGGACTCATCCCAAAAAGGTTGGCCATCCCCTATATTAAATTGCAAGATAATTACGACGAAAAAAAGTTTTCTTTACTGTCTTAAAATCAAAAATAGAAAAATTAATGAAATTCCAACAACAAACTTTTATTTAATATAATTCCCTGTCTACAAGCTATATAGAAACAATGTTATTACCCTATCTATACATGCGCAGGGTAAGGCAATAGCGCTCTATACTAAAGCGTAGCTATTGTCAGCGTGCCTCGTTCTCGTTTGTTTTAATCTAGTTGGCCTCGATATTCGACCCGACATTAACTGATCTGATCGTCGAAAACAAAAGAAAATCGAAAATAAAATCCCGAACCCATGCCGTAGCTCCCTATTCGTTAACCCTCAAATTCGTATAATTGCTGATGTAGTATGGCCTTAAACGGTGAAATTATTAGTTTTTAGCGATTGCATATAGTGGATTAATATGCTTTTTCTGCTACAGGGGTAGAATGAAAGATGTTGCGTATTCTTTCAATATTGGTCTTATTTTTTAAATATTTTAATATTAAAATGTTGTATGTTTCCGGAACAATAAATATCAACACATATTTTTCATTGACAACGGTTTTATTAGTTTTCAGAATATTTTTCGCGTTTTCTGTGGTTGAAAATCGTTGACCATGCAGTTTATTCTTCACGGACGGGAACAAAAAGAAATCACTGGGTGCCAAATCGGGATTGTGCGGCGGATGACCCATCAATTCGATGTTTTGACCGGTCAATTATTGAGTTGTTCGGTCCGATGTGTGAGATCTAGCGTTGTCATGGTGAAGAAAGGTCCTGCGTCGCTGTTTTTTGTTATTTCTTTAAAGAATTCTGACAAACTTATGATTGTGTTCCTTTCAGAATTGACTGTTCTACAATTCTCTAGTGGCACTGTAGCTACATGCCCACTTATCTCAAAAAATTCTGCGACCAAGTGCTTGGGAACAATTTGTTTGTGTTATCTGGTGGACAACAGATGGTTCGTGTGCGTGCTGTGCGGCGACAATATTTGTGTGTCGGCGCACAACGCAAATTTGTATTGATGCGGACCCAGCTCAACACATACACCCCGCACAACGTAAATTTCTATTGATGTGTATCTAGTCTTAGATGTTCTTGATACATTTTTACCCTCTGCTTTTTCATTAAGGATTTTTCCGTTTTATGTTCTTTCAATATAATCCTTTTATTTAATTCGGTTTTCTCTTGTTCCTTGTAACCCCCGAATATTCGAACTGGTTGACTTTTTCGAAGTTATAAACTATCGATTCTGATGTAACTTTCACATGGCGAAATTTTAGATACTTTTAGGTCTCCATGTATTTCCTTTTGTGTTCGTTCACAAATAATCGTTATTCTATGGCTTGTTTTTTAAATTGTTAAATGTTTCTTTCTAGCGCTTTTCTTGGATCAATACATTGCTCTTTATAATGGAATATTACTCTAGTAATTTGTATTTCACTCGCCCTCATAATAGCCTCTTTCACCATATTGAACAGGTCTGTTAATAATGGATCACTTTAGGTTAATCGTTTCTCTGCAAACAAATATGTTCAAGTTCTGAGAAGCTTCCCTGTCTCAGTACTTTATTGTTTGTCATGGATAGTGATAAAGATAATGCTTTGCGAATTCCAGAAAATGTTGACCTTCCGTATTTTCGAATTTCCGAATTTCGAGTAACGGACCTGTTAATTGTGATTTAACACCCTTAGATTATTTTCTTTGGGGTTATGTTAAATCTTTCGTCTATGCCGATAAACCAGCAACCTTGAATATAAAACTAACAGGAAGGAGCCTTACCTATCTTTATGCACATATAAATGGAGACGGAAACGGCCATATTGAAATACCACAGATGACTCATTGTTTTGGAATTTTGGTAGTTGGTGTTAGTTAGGTAGGTGAAGTTAGAAGTTTAATAGTAGATTTGAGTAATTTTAGTGTGTTTTAATTAATAATAAGTGTACTTGAATACTCTTTTTGCGTGTTCTAGTGTAAATACATATTAATACTTATTATATTGACAATAAAAGCAATAATATCGGAAGTAAAGTAAACACACAAAATATAGTTAGTTGTGCGTCTTGTGGTTGTTTTCTGACACGAAAAATCAAAATTCACGAGTAACATTGCATAGGTAAGTGCTTTTAATTCTAAATTTGTCAGTTATTTAGAAATAAAAACGTATTTTGTTTGAATGAAATTTTAAGGTTATGAAGCCAATATATCGCCTTGTATGCATAGGCGTAGTCCAATTAATTTTGGTAAAATAATTTAATTACAATGTTATTCAAAATAGTGATTATCTTTTTCGAGAATTTAATTTTTTAACGTGTTTACTAAAATGTTTAGTTTTCTAGGATACTGGAAAATTCAGATTATTTTTTAGTTTTTATTTGATACATATAAAACATTACTCATATAAACTTTACTTATATAAAAAACCCATAAGATATAACTAATAATACAGAGTGTTATCTTTTTCTACAATCCTTTTTCTTCAGAAATTATTGCACTAATAAATGCACTAACTTCCATTTTGATTTGAATTTCATGTTATTAAACCAGTTTATCTTTTTTCAAGATTTTCTAATGATCCAAATAGAAGAACACACTGGATTAATTTTATTAAAAAGCCAGACTTTATTCCAAATTGCAATAGGTTTTTATGTTCCCATCATTTTGCTGAGGATTGTTTTGATTGAACATCTAAGGTAAAAGTGAGACTACTACCAAATGCTGTTCCAACAATTGAAGTTGACTGTATAAAATATGTAATTTTTTATTTTATTATTTTAATAAATATCTTTCATAACATTTACTCTTGAAGGTTAGCTTTTTTTGGTTGTTGTGAAAAATGAGTTTATAATCGAGTTTGTATCTAATACTTTAGTTTATTTGGTGACTATTTACACTACAAGAATTAATTATATTTGTAAAAGTGCTGTAGTAGCGAAAAAATTCGCAGTACATATACAAAGTTAATTTTGTTTAAAGGACATTAAACACTGAACAGCTAAATACAGAAAGGATATATATATATATATATATATATATATATATATATATATATATATATATATATATATATATATATATATATATATATATACAGGGTGTTAGGTAAACATGCGGCAAAAATGCAAGGAGTTATTCCTTGTCCTATTATTGTTGTCCTAGTATTGTCCTAAATTATTGATGTAAATAAAAGTAGGGTGTACGTCAAAGAGTTTATCAAGTACAAAATCACTTGGAACGGCTGTTTTATCTAGTAAGTGGGTTTCATCGGTCGCATTTGTTTACATAGATTGAGTGACGTTTGGCTGTTTGACGTGTCTTAAATACTGAGTGTAAACTTCTATCAGTTTTCTGTTTTTATTCATTCTGCCCTACGCCACTGCCAAACTGGAAACAGTAGTCGGCCATATGCAGCTACCATTCTGGTCCCACTGACAGAATCATATGCTCCTTCCTGTAATTTTATAATCAAAGCCAGCAACTATCGACACCTTGGCAGCCAACATAATTCGATCAATATCTCATTTCACTACAGTTATTTTGAAAAGTCTTAATAAATAATTGTTTAAGTATATCCAAAATTTTAGCACGGAGTATATAAGATTCGACACCTAAAAACTAACGGTGATACCGTCCAAACTTAAATTCCGTTGATATATGTGCGATAAGTCCCTATTTTCCAGTTCTAATTCTAACTAATCATAAAATGTGGTTGATTTATTACGAAAAAAATTTGTTTGGGTTTGTTGCTCGATGCGTGTTTTACAATAATAAGCAATAAATAATGGTGTAGTTTTTTTTAAATTTAAGTTTTGATGTTATTTCAGTTCGTTGGGAGTGTCAAAGTACAAGGCGATACTTGTTAAATTGACAGAAATGAGGTATTTTATCTTTAGGACGCGTGTTTGTTGTTGAAATTGATATCACTATTTGTTTTACACTGGGGGAGGTAGATTAGATATCTGAGGATTATACTGAAGGACAAAAAATGCAACATAAAGAAAATATATTTTATTTTGTAAATTTTGTGTATAAGTGCGTCAGAAATTTGAAACGTAATAGCACCAACACTGTTTGAAATGTAAATGACATTCATATACAAAGATGCAGAAGATTTTCCGACCAAGCGCGCTTCTGGCTTAATGGGTTAATGGATTATCATAAATGCAGAATTTGGGCTGATGAAAATCCTCAAGCGATTCAGGAGTTACCTGTTCATCATCAGAAGGTCACTGTTTGGTGCGGTATTTGTACTGAAAGAGTGAGCGCACCTTAATTTTTGGAAGACGTTAATGGAAATCATGTAACTGCTATTTTGCGATATTCTGCGAAATGGCAATCTCTCTAATTTCTAAATGGTAAAGTCAATACTTGGACCGTTTAAAAGCTTCCAGCCCCGAAAAAATGACACTATAATATACAATGAGGTGTCAATTGAAGGTACAAAAGCAAGTTGATGTTGTAGACATCTTGTCCACCACATTTTACGCGAATAAAAAGCGTCCCATCGATGGATGTCACGTTTCTTAATAGTCAATCTAAGACGCATCGGAATGAGCAATTCTCAAGCATATTTAAGTTTATTTAAACGCGATTTTGCACAGTTGTATAAGGGCAGATAAAACATAGCGCCAGAGACGAACCAGCAGTTCTAGTAGTGGATGGAAACAGGTAAAAGTACTCTAAAGAAAACGAAAACAGTTTCATATGCAGAAAAAGTCACGATTTCTGGAATTCTGGTGGTGTGGTCTTCATTAACTACCTCACAAAAGGTACAGTCATCACGAGGGAGTGTTAAACTTCACTACTGGATACATTTAAGGGTGCTGTTCAGTTTGAACGTCAAAACATCAAAAACAAATCAAAATGCTGCTTTCAAATCAAACAATAGTCTTGGATACTTCATTAAAAACAATATAAGTTAAACGAATAGACTGTATAAATTGAGGGTCTTAATCTAAAAAATGAAATCCCTTCGAGAGCCTAAAAATAAACAAACGAAAAATTTTAGGAGTTTTACTAAATGTCCAGGTAAACCTGAGTGATTTCACTCTGTTAAATTTATTTTGCGCATCTAGACATTGCAAAATTCGATTCATCTAGTATTATCATTTATAGTATTATTAGTTCAATGGATAGTTAACACATCGGTCAATAAGTTCCTGGTCTGACAAATAAAATCCACTTTATTTTGCAAATTTCGACTTTATTAATCAATATACCCTTCTTACAGAGCAATACAATCATCTCAACGCCTTTCTAACGTTTCTACACCTGTTTTATAAAACGATTTCTCTTTGCCTACAAAATATCTTTCAGTTTCGGCAATTACTTTTTCATTGGAGAGACATTTCCTTCCAACGAGCGTGTTTTTTTGAGGTCTAAGAACAGGAAATAGCCGTTGGGAGCCAGATCTGGAGAATACGGTGGATGGGGAAGCAATTCGAAGCGCAATTGATGTAATTTAGCAAGCGTTGCAAACGATTTGCTTTATGTTGCAACTTTATTTGTTTTTTTTGCGGTTTTGCGAAATAATTTTGCGAATTTTTCTGATTTTTTTCTGGTGTAACCACCTCATTTGGGCGTCCAGAGATGTTAAGCATCATCGGTGCTTGTACGTCCACGTTAAAATTCAGCATACCAATCAATAATAGTTGATTTTTCTATGGCCAAGTGTGGGTAATGTTTATCAAGCCATTATTGTGCTCAACGGTATTTTTCTTCATCAAAAAACAATGCTTAATCAACATACGAAATTCTTTTTTTTTCATCGTTTTGAAAATTACCAAAGTAGTAAGACTTAAAGCGCACATTACAAATTAGTAGACAGATTGTTATGCAATTTTGACATATGACGTTTGAAGGTTGGCACAATCAACCACTGGAAAGAATTTTTCGTAAGTGACGCCATCTATTTGTCAGACCGGGGACTTATTGACCGGTATGTTAGATTGCAACAACTTTTCTTACTGTTCGTATTTGAAAAAGGCACTGTGTGTCGAAACAATTGTTCTAAACAATTGTTTTAAACATAGTTGAATTTTGGATATAAATTTTAGCGTGTTTATCTATAATCCTTTATTTATAAACAACGGAAAAACGCAAATATTTTTGTTATACTCTAGTAATACTGTTTTAGTGTTGTTTTTTGTTTTTCAGTTTACTTGAAAAGAAATCAACCTTGTAAATAAAGATCATTTTGAAAAATTTTCAATTTGTATTTGTAATAGGTGTTTCGGTTAATATTATCGATGTTTGGCAAAATTTGAGCATTTATTTTCCATAACCAAATAAATTATCTTAATCAAATTATTTGCCATAGTTAACTTTTACTTTTTCACATCTTTCTGTCAAAGAATAGATTGTGCGTCAAAAGAACTTTTGGTTTTTTTGAGGCCAACCATTCATCAAGCCAAATTTTCACTTTTTCGTAACGATATAAGTGTTGTTCTGAAAGTTCACGCTACATCGATCGAAAGAAGTGGTAGTCCAAAGGGGATAAGTCCGGTAAATTAGGCGGGTGGGGTAGGATAAAGACTTGATAACTGCCATGAACATAAAGTAATAAATATAATAAACATAATAAATGATTCTTACAAAAAATAATAAAAAAGAACATAAACTCAAACAATCAATTAATCAATAATTGTTCCACTAATAATGAATACTATTCTAATATAAAGTATACAAATATTTTATTTAGCTATATTAAATCTGTCCATATAACTAAAAAAATCAATTATTGAGTTATACGCTTTTTTAAACAAGTATTCTTTTAGGTTTTTATTTGCTGTAATGTTGGACTTTAACCGGAAATTTAGAGGAAAACTGTTGTATATTTTGATAGTCATGAAGTTAACATTCTTTTCAATATAACTAAAATGATATCTGATGGTAAAAGATCGGTTAGGTCATTTCGCATGCTCTTGTTCGTTTTGGAATAACTCAAAAAGTTCTGTGTTGTTATATACAAATATAAAATAATCATGAATATACAGGCTTACAAAACTGCAAAATCCTTTTTTTAACAAAGATATACCTACAACCATCATTATAACATAATTTGAAAATTGCTCGAATACATCTTTTTTGAAACTGAAATATTCTATATATATCAGGTGAGTTTCCCCAAAAAATCAATCCGTATCCTATCCTAAACCGAACGAATGCATGATACGCCGTAATTGCTGCATCTATCCCTGGATACATTTTTGGAAATAACTCAAGGCATACGAATATCTTGATATATCCAACGCAAGTTTTTCAATATGGGCCCTCCAATCCACTCTCCGGTCGATGACTAATCCAAGTACTGAGGCACATTCTGTCGTTTTAAATACACTGTTGTTGCAAACGAAATTGATATCATTACTTTTGCTATTTTCAAAAAGAATGCACTGTGTTTTTGATACATTCAAGATGAGATCGTGAACAGAAAAATACTGATCAAGAGCCTCGCACGCCCTACATACACTTGCCCGTACATCCTCAATGCTCCCTTCACTAAATATAAGGTTCAGATTATCTGCATACATAACTGTTTGTTCACTCAACATATTAGTGATATCATTAATATATAGTACAAACATCAATTGACCCAAAACCGAACTCTGCGGAACACCCTTGGTAAATGTACCTTCTCTGAGAGAAAGGCCCTGCCATCAGTATCCCTTATTAATACCTGTTGCGTACGATTTTTCTAATACGATTTAATCAGTTTTATAGCATTGCCTCTTATGCCATAGTAACTCAATTTGGTATACTTCATGCTATCAAATCAATGCACGTTGTCATCGTGGTTCTTTTAGCATTTTATGAATTGGATATATACGTGATTGCCTGAAAAATTGCCCCAGTTGTTGATTTTCCTTTTCTGAAACCATTTTGGTTATCACTAATTATAATTATAATAATAATAATAATTTATTGAATCCTCAAGACAATACAAATATGCATGGATCAAGTCAAAACAAGAGCATGCATTTTGCCACACTTCTGTGCATACAAAGAATACATAACATTTAAACCTACATATAAATATTTATTCTTGATAAGGTATATAATTTAATAAAGTATTTATTCAATCCCCACAACAATAAAAATATCCATGATTAAGTCGGATTGACAGAATTGACAGAATGTTCAGTGATACGACCTCAGAAATAATACATGAAATGATAATCTTGCACAAATAAACATTGTATACATAAAGAAGTATTGAATCTAATTATTGATACGACATATATTCTTCTAAACTATAAAAACTTTGACTTATAAGAAATTCGCGGACTAATTTTTTAAATTCTTTGTCATTCTGAACATGCTTAAATCGTTGTGGCAATTTATTATACAGCTTCACACCCCTATAGTAAACATTATGTTCAACTATCTTACATGAATGTATTGGTAAAATAAGTTCATCAGAGCCTCGTGTGTCACAGAGATGAAAATCACTATTTTTTACGAATATCTCCGCTCCGAATATGTACGATAATCTCCAAAATATATAGTGATGGTAGAGTCAAAATCCTGCATTGTTTAAAAATTGGTCGACATGTTGCCAGTAGTGACACCCCACCCATCATTCGAATTCTCCTTTTTTGTATTTTGAAAACACGCATCAGATGAGGCGACCCACCCCAAAATATCAAACCGTACCTATCGCGACTGTAAAACTCTGCATAGTAATATGAATGCACAATATCCGTGGTACCAACCCGTTTCAACTCGTTCATCAACAATATGAGACAGCAGCTAATTTCTTGCATAGTTCAGCTATGTGTTCATCCCAGCAAAGTCTGTTATCGAGATGAACACCCAGAAATCTAGTACAGGATGTTTGCTGTATAGACTTACCGTTAATTTTTAGTAAATATGAGTCCGTTATAGTGTGTGTTCGAGGAGTAAAAGCAATAAAACTGGTTTTGTCCACGTTAAGGGATAACGTATTCGTAAACCAACTATAAAATTCTATTTCCTGTTAAATAGCTGCTATCATCAGCAAACATTACCATATTTCCGCTACTGCAAACATCTGGCAGATCATTAACAAAAATTAAAAATAATTGTGGACCCAAACAGATCCTTGGAGTACTCCAGAAATAATCCTTAATCTTTCAGATGTTGCTTCATCAATCTGTACAACTTGGTGTCGGTCAAACAAGTAAGATTGCAACCACTCTCTCACCCGACCCCTCAAGCCATAGTGATGAAGTTTGTCCAGCAGTATTGCGTGATCCACCAGATCGAAAGCCTTACTTAGATCCATAAACAGGCCAACACATTTGCAATTTGTTTATGTTTTCATATATCTTGTTTAAAAATTCACAGATTGGTGAATGTGTAGATCGACCACTTCGAAATCCGTGCTGTGATGATTTCAATATATTAAAGCGCACAAGAAAGGACATGATCTGCTCATAAACTATACGCTCCAACAGTTTAGATAACGTAGGTAGAATAGCTATATAGTACTTTTTTAAAAAATCCTATCAATCTTTTATAAAATGCCTTCTCTAATGTTTTATTAATGCTGTTTAGTAACACTATAGGTCTGTAGTTTTTTTCTTCATCTGATTTGCCCTTTTTGTATATTTTTTCTCAATGTTTGGTTCAGTTTTATGAATTGTTGTCGGTATCGATCGTCAGTAATCGTTTCACCAGGTTTCAGTAGTTCGGAAATTACAGCTCTCCTACTATCCCATCAAATACTCAGCAAAGCCTTCATTCCATGTATATTGCGCACTGGTTGTGATGTTGTAGGCTCGCCTGGGTCTACCCAAGATTTTTTGCGCTTTGGGTTGTCAAAATAGATCACTTTTCATCACCTGCCACAATTCGATGCAAAAAACCATTTCCTTTCTGTCTGGCAAGCAACCAACAAATGTTTTTTCGCCGTTCAATGTCTCTTTCCTTCAATTCATATGGAATGCATTTTCCTTCGTTCTGAATCTATCCCAATGCGTGTAGACGTTTGCAATTAGTGGATTGGCGACATTCAATGCGTCAATTGTTTCAAAGTATGAGTTAAATGGTCATTCAATAACGCTTGCACATCTGATTCTTCAAACAGTTTCGGCTGTCCCGGACGCTCCTTGTGTTTTATATCAAAATCACCACTTTAAAAGCGTTTAAACAATCGTTTACAAGGCTTTGACCAACAATTGATAATTTTCAGAAGCCGTTTTCTTCAAATGAAAGAAGAATATTAAACTTCCCCTCAAAATGACTTTTTATGGTACATTTTTGATTCAAAGCCACAAAAGACTGACGATGTTTCTGCACAATAACTTTACGCAATATTGTACAATAACTATTACCCTCCAAAACGTTATATACGTCATTAATCTATACCAACAAATATATTAGTAACGCCATCTCTTAACAAAATCGACATTATTAACCTAAACAACAAAAAAACTATATCCCACATTTTATGAACCGTTTAGTATTTTTATATAAGCGTATGTCGTATTCTTTCGGTAACTTCTTGATTACTGCACAATAAAATTACATTAGAAGGCTATATTTTTTTTTCTAGTACCTTTAACAGAGTTTTTTAGTGTCAATCTCACCGAAATAACCATCGACGGTTTAGCAAGTTCCTGAAAAAGAAATCCACGCTTCTATTTCTTTATTTCGGACGGTAAATCTTCGTAATTGCTTCCGAGCCACGCGTATTTATATCCGAATTGTTTGTTTTTGCTTTTTAACCGGGGCAATGCCGCGTAAATAATACCAGATTTTCGATATAGCACAAACGATTGGACATATCTTTGCGATAAGCGCGTAATGTCGACGATAAATATCAATGTTGGTCGGTTTTCCCGGAAAATTGCTTTTCCCCGCTTGGTTTTGTTTAAAAGAGTTCGTTTTTCGGCTTATTTCGCGCGGTTTTCTGCCACTGAACGAGATTACTTTCTTAATTTGACACGGGAAATTCGTAACGACCGAGAACTGCGTTCGAATTAAAGTTTTTAAACGGTGCTGGTGGCGAGTGAAATTTAAAGGACAGTAGCCGGTTGTCCTGGAGATTATTTTAAACAATTATCGTGCAGATTATGCAGTTTAAAGATAATACAGTTCAAATTTAAATGGTTTGCTTTATTGGACATATATATATATATATATATATATATATATATACTGGCCCATATGGAACTGGTAAGCACTAACAAACCTGGCCTGGTATATGGAACTGGTAAGCACAACTGGTAATATATATATATATATATATATATATATATATATATATATATATATATATATATATATATATATATATATATATATATATATATATATATATATACACTGGCCCATATGGAACTGGTAAGCGAGATAATAGAGGTGACAGATTGGTTGATTTTCCTGAAGGATAAGAACTTTATATTATGAATTCTTTCTATAAAAAAATATCAGCAGAAAATGGACATGGAAAAGTCCATCTGGATTCACAAGTGAAATTGATTACATCATGACCAACGATAAAACAATATTTTGCAATTGTACTGTCTTTAATAATTTAAATGTTGGAAGTGACCACCGAATGGTATGAGCAAAAGTTAGGATTAACTGTCGAAGAGAGGGCAAAAGAATGGTAAGGTCAAAGAAGGGCAAAGTTGATTCTGGGAAAGTGCTGGAGAGAGGCAACGATTTTGAGATTGCCTTGTCAAACCGCTTTGCTGTGATACAAAATCCGGAGAAGATAGAAATATTAGTTCAATATGAAGAAATCGCCAATAATGTGCTTCAAACAGCTGCTTCAATAGCACCAGAAGAAAAGTGTCTCAAACAGACAAAAATCTCCAGTGAGATCATTAATTTAATGAAAAAACGACGGACAATGAGAAATGCAGGGAGTCCTTCTGGCAGAGTCGAGTACGCTGAACTCCTCAAAACTATAAGAAAACTATCAGAGAGGACAAGCGCCGATTCAACATGTAGTTAGTGCAAAAAGTCCTGGAAGAAAACAAATGAATTAACAAGGCTAAACAGAAGCTGAGACACAAAAAACGCACATTTATGCTTTAATGCGTGAGAATGGCACAGTGTGCAGGGCACGTACGCAAATGTTAGAGGTTGTCAGAAAATTTTATTCCCAGTTATATGAAGATCAGAACCAATCAAATACAACAATACCCACGGAAGAACAAATGCAAGATGTCCTAGTGGAGGAAGTAACAAATGCTATAGAATCGATGAAAAACGGCAAAGCTCCAAGAATGGACAGTATAACAGTGTGTCGAAATGCAAAAAGCTAGTGGTCGGATGTTACATAAAACACTAGCAAAATTATTCTCAAAATGCCTCAAAGAACAAAAAGTACCTGACTTATGGAAAAATGCAGAAGTGATCCTTTTACATAAAAAATGAGCACATGGTGATTTAAAGAACTACCATCCAATAAGCCTCCTATCAGTGATGTACACAATTTTCATTAAGATAATATTTAAAAGAATATCAAGAAAACTGAATGACGCGCAACCAAGGGAATAAGCAGGATTTAGAAGTGGATTCACTACAATGGATCACATCCAGGTTGTACAGCAGGCCCAAGAAAGGCACAACGAATACACCATGCCAATGTGTTTGGCTTTAATCGACTCCGAAAAAGCATTTGACTCCATCTCAAAGCATGCGATAATGGATTCACTGCTTAGCCAGGGGCTAGACAAACCATATGTAAACCTATTAGGATCAATATATGATGGAGCTACAGCGACAATTCACCTTGACGATCTTGAAATGGGAATTAATGTAGAACGAGGTATAAGGCTTTTCTCGGCTTGCCTTGAAGAAGTATTGCGTAAACCGGATTGGGAACAGGATGGTGTAAATATCAATGGTTCAAACTTAAAACCATTCTAGATTTGCAGATGATATCGTTGTCTTTTCACAAGGTCCAGAGGAGCTACAAAGACGCATACAAGCACTGCAAAGGGCTGGCGAACCATTTGCCTTAAAAATAAATTTGAAAAAGAGTCAGGTTATGTTCAATCAATTCGCTGAGGACAGGAGAATTTTGATTTTAGGAAGGGATTTGGAGATTGTGGACCACTTTATATATCTTGGGTAGAAGATTTCAATGGAGGGGGATACCCTCCATTGATATTGAAATTAGAACGGCGTGTTAAATGTGGCTGTTCGGCATTTAGCAGGCTTAACATATTGTTGAAGAACAGACTTCCACTGTGCCTGAAAAGAAAAGTCTTCGATCAGTGCGTCTTACCCGTTATGACATACGGAAGTGAAACCTGGACACTCACATCCTAATCAATTCAAAATCTTCGGTTAGCACAGAGAGGAATGGAAAGATGTATGCTTGGCATTACAAGACGAGACAGAAAGCCCCGCGCATGGATCAGGGAACAAACGGAAGTGTGTGACATCATTGGAAGAGTGAAGCAATTGAAATGGAGATGGGCAGGCCATATAGCGAGACGATGGGATGACAGATAGACCAAGGCAATTCTGGAGTGGATACCGCTTGATCGTAAACGTCCGCGAAGAAGACCGAAAGCTCGATGGACTGATGACATCGTTAAGTATATAGGACCTGAGTGGCAGAGGAAAACCTAGGACCGTCAAATTTGGAAGCATGCCGAAGAGGCCTTCATCGTGCAGTGGATCGACATGAGCTGATGATGATATATATATATATATATATATATATATATATATATATATATATATATATATATATATATATATATATATATATATATATATATGTATATATATATTAGTTCGTAGGGTTTCGCCGATGGAAGAATATATAAGACTATTAGTCCGGGAGTATATCCGATCGTTTGTGTTCCGTTTGTTGGGAACGTACAGACGTTTCGCCAAGGTCACATTTGGCATTCTCAATGCTTAAGTAATGTCTGAATGATTATGGCGTGTTTATATATTTTTTTCTTTGTTTGGGTTTTTCGCCACGATCTAAAACTCAAATATCAAAAATATCTGTTGTTATGTAAATAAAAAATCACTGGGTAAAAACAAAAAACCAAACGGAGACAAATTTCTCAGTGTTTTTTTTTTGTAATAAATTTGCCTAACGAACAAAATTTTAAAAATATAAAAATGTTCTAAAAAAATATACAAACTTTTAACGTTAACATTTCGGGAAGTATTCTCCTCCCGTTTTCAAAACAAATCTAAAAATAAATTATATTCATTTCTATAAATTCTGAAAATATAGGAAGTAAATATAATATTTTTTGTGTATGTCAATGATACGTACATTGACAATTAATTGTCAAAAAAATATATATTTATATAAAATTATATTATATATAAAATAAATTATTATATATAAAATAAATATTTTTTTTGGAGTATGTCAATGATACTTACATTTATTACAAAAAAGAATTACTGAGAAATTTGTCTCCGTTTGCTTTTTTGTTTTTACCCTCTGATTCTTTATTTACATAAGAACAGATATTTTTGATATTTTTGAGTTTTAGATCGTGGCGAAAACCCCAAATAAAGAAAAAAATACAAGAATGAAGAAACCACCAAGATCGTCCACGATATGGAAAAAGAAGGTGTGATTGAGCCGTCCAGCGGCCCATGGGTTATTTATATATATATATATGTATATATATATATATATATATATATATATATATATATATATATATATATATATATATATATATATATATATATATATATATAGTATATACAAGGTGTGGAAGTGAAATTAAATTTTTGAAAAATTGATATAATTTTTAAACGGTTGAAGATATCAGGTTCAAAATCGGGGTAGTTTGGTTTGCAAAGGTGACAGATCGAAATTTGGTACTAGTTTGAGCCGAGTTCCGAGAGGACGCTTGCTACCTACTTTGTGAGGGATTAACTCGCCACCCTTGATCAATATCGATATCTTACCCCGTTTGCGAGATATTCGTGTTCGAATATTCCATTCCACATTTTGTCGATGGTTGAAAAATCTGCAATTCACAAAGTGTGTCTTTAATACGAGGAAAAAAACATTAAGATCTCAAAAATACAACGGACTTTATTTAAAATAACAATTGTTTAAAATTTACTTCAATAGCAGTGAAGAAGTTTCAATAGGTGTTACTTCAATAGGTGTTGCAGGCTCGTTGTTAAGTGACGCTTCACATTTGAGAAGATATTTTTTTCATTTCTAATAAAATTGGCCTCTTGTTGAATTTTCTGTAAAAGTTCGTTTCGTGTATTGATTTCATCATGGTAAACTAAAGACTTCATATGACCCCTCAAATAACAGTCTAACGCATTAATGTCTGGGCTACGAGATGGCCAAGGAAACTCGATCACCGCGCCCAATCCATCGATGAGGGAAACGTTGATTCAAATTATTTTGTACTGCAACAGTAAAATGCGGCACTGCATCTTGCATGAACCACATGCCTTGTTTTAGGTATACCGTCCAAAAGGTCTAATAAATTATTTTCTAAAAGCAGCACATATTGATCTCTATTCAGTCTTTGCGGAAACTCAAATGGGCCGATTAAAAAATTGTCGATAATGCTGCACCAAATGTCAATTGAAAATTCGTGCTGGAAATGTCGCTCTCCTAGTAGGTGTGGATTTTCCAGGGCGTAAAATTGATTATTTCACCAGTTAAAAATTCCGCGCCATGTAGAAGTAGCTTTGCAGTAAATAGTATCTATTTCAGGAACGTGGGGTCTTAGTTTTTTTTTAAATAGTACATTTTGACAAAATTCTGATCTAGGCGGCACATCTTGTGGCAATAAATTTTGAACAGGCGAAAATGGTAGGGAAACAATTTTTCTTTATGGAGAACTTTTGAAACAGTAGATTTGCTAATTGCTGTAGATGACTTCAAACGCGTTCAGTATTTTCCACGATATTAACCAAAATGTCCTCTTCTTGTTCTACTATTTTACGTTTCGGTTGCCCACCAGGATTGTTGTAATAAAACGAATCTGTTTCGCCTAACTGATTGAAAGTTTTTTTTTTTAAATTGTCGATCTGTGGTAATTCTGGTTGGGTAAGCAGGTACTTGAAAATGGGACATCCTAGACCTTTTCTGTGAAGAAGTATTTTAATAACTACCTGAATGAAATGGAAAAAGGGCAAATAATATCCTTAAAAAAATAAGCAATCTCCAAGTATCGGGTAGAGATGACATGTTGAAAACTTAATTCAGAAGAAATGTCAGATATCAATGAAGAAGGATTGGATATTGTTGTTGGTGGATTTGATATATTAATACAGGCGAACACTAAAGAATTAACGTTATAGAGACATTTTCAGAACGATATGTCTCTAATTTTGTCACGCGAACCTCAGGCTCCACTTCGTGGGCGTTTCAGTTATTGTCAGTTGCAAACCGTTTTGTTGTAAAATATTCGATCGCGGTAATACTTTCCCTCGCTCCAACAAGATTTATTTCATATGTGTGTCAGTACGAGCCGGACCAACTGCTTTTTTTATTTGCTCTACCCGCCTCAATACCGCTGAGGCCTGACCAGTCGTAAAATGTCACTAATAGGTGTTAATATCAATTTACAATCTTGTTTTTTTCTGCAGCTTAACATTTTCTAATCAAATTGGGACTCGTTCATTTAAATAAACTGCTTTAAATATTGTTTTTTTTTTCTTAATAAATAGCTTTTGCCCTATGCTGCAAAATTGTTACTGATATATAACGTTAAAATGATGTCTGAATGATTGTGGCGTGTTCATATATTTTTTCTCCTTTATTTGGGTTTTTCGCCACTGTCTAAAACTCAAAAAATATCAAAAATACCTGTTCTTATTTAAAGAAAGAATCACTGGGTAAAAACAAAAAACCAAACGGAGACAAATTTCTCAGTGATTCTTTTTTGTAATAAATTTGCCTAACGAACAAAATTTTAAAAATATAAAAATGTTATAAAAAAAATTTTACAAACTATTAACGTTAACGTTTCAGAGGGTAATCGCCCCCCGTTTTCAAAACTGAACTAAATAATAAATTATATTAATTTGTAATATATAATGTAACGAGTGAAACTAAATATATTTTTTTGTATGTCAACGATACTTACATTGACAACAATGCATTTTCATGACAGTGACATACTACCAAAAATATATATATAGGTAATGTTTACTGTGTGATTGTTTATTGTACTGATTGTGTATTCAATTATTCTTTAAATAAGAACAGGTATTTTTGATATTTTTTCAGTTTTAGACAGTGGCGAAAAACCCAAATAAAGGAGAAAAAATAAACGTTAAAATGGTTTCATAAAAGTAATCGAATTTAATAAGCAACAACGTCGTAGTCATACTACCTGTATCTTGTTTTAAATTGAATTAAAATATCGAATAGACAGTGTAAACAAAGTTCTGATTGTGTTTGCTACGTTTGTAAACAGTTTATATTTTCAAAAAAAGGGAGACCCATTGTAGATCGTTAAAAATTGCATAACTTCATTATTTTGGATTTCCTTTTGTGAATCAAGATAAAAAGTGGGTGCCTCATGTGTTTTGTGAAACCTGTAGAATCGTTTTACTACAACTTATACCTTCCATTTAGTTCACCAATGTTATGAAGAGAACCTAGTAATTTTGAAAATGACTGTTACTTTTGTGTTACGAAGACAGTGGGATATAATCCAAAAAAAATATGTATAAATGTCGAAATTTCGTCTGTTATTAAGCCAATTTTGGGATCTTCCACGGATTTCCAATTTTACGGATTTTTAAGGATCTTCCATATCAATTTGTCACGGTAATTCCTGTCAAAATATACTAGAAGACCACAATGAAAGTAATGTTGAAGTTAAATTAATTTCTAGTTATTCTGACGATAATTATAATTATCAACTAATTAAAATTAATTAATTAATTAAGATCTGTAAAGTTGTTAAAGATCCTTAGTTTGAAAGCCTTTCATCTGATAATGAAAAAGCTACTTGGAAGTCATTCAAAATGGTTGTCGAAAAATTTTTGGGAAGTAAAAAAAGTGAAAATTATAAAGATATTGTTGCTGATTTATTGAAAGTATGAGTGACAAACAGGGGGAACGTTTTCACCAAGATTTAAAGATTTTTGAAGAACGACATCAAGGATTTTGGGATGAAAATATGTTAGGGGATTACTGTTGGTCCATTATAAGAGAAACCGATCCAAAAAACTATAAAAAGAAGGTGAAAATTAGCCATTTTAATTTTCAATATAATTTTGAATATCAATAAACGTAAGCCATTATTGATTACACTAGTTTACAAATTTGAGCTTCTTTTATGTACCCTGAAAGAAATGTATATAAATATGTTAACGCATCTTCCTTAAACCCAAAAGTGTTAGCAGAAATATTCCATCTCGTCACACTTTTTTTTCTACAGTAAAATCATTTTTTCAACAACCCTACGTGGTGGCTTTAGTTTAATATTGATTTATTCGATTCAAACAACAAATATCTTGTTTCAGATTGAATTAAAATGTGCAATAGAAAGTGTAAACAAAGTTCTGTTCATTTTTGCTACACTTGTGGACAGTTTATATTTTCAAATAAAGGAAGACCCTTTGTAGATTCGTTAAAAAGTGCATAAGTTCATTATTTTGGATTTCCTATTGCGAACTAAGATACAAAGTGGATGCCTCATGTGTTTTGTGAAAGCTGGAGAATCGTTTTACTCCAGTGGTCATCTGGAGATAATATACCTTTCATTTTGTTCACTAATGTTATAGACAGAACTTAGTAATCATGAAAATAACTGTTACTTTTCTGTGACGAAGAAAACCCTCCACATTTAATTAACCAAGCCGAATTAAATGATCTTATAAGAGATTTACAACTATCAAAAGATCCTCAACTTGAAAAGCTTTTATCTGTTAATGAAAAAGCTTTTTGGATATCATTCAAAATGGTTATCGAAGAATTTTTGGAAAATAAATAAAGTGAAAATTATAAAGATATTGTTGCTGATTTATTGAAACATTTTTAACATATGTGGGTGAGCATGTCATTGAAAATTCATTTCCTGCACTTGCATTTGAGTTTTTTTCTCTAAAACTTAGGAAGTATGAGTGACAAACAGGGGGAACGTTTTCACCAAGATTTAAAGATTTTTGAAGAAGGACATCAAGGATTTTGGGATGAAAATATGTTAGGGGATTACTGTTGGTCCATTATAAGAGAAATTGATCCAAAAAACTATAAAAAGAAGGCGAAAATTAGCCATTTTATTTTTTTTTATTATTCATACTAAGATTTTGTCCATTTTTAAGTAAATAAATATTTCTGAAAGCAGACGTGACATAATTTTTTTATTATTATTTTTTGGATAACTCTTACCTAAATAAACAATAGTTACCAACTGGCAGCTGGGGTATAAAAACCGTCTAAAATAGTGTAATTAGTAGGATCAAGTAGAAAGAACTTTACTTCTCTTTAATATATTCTTGTTTTTCTTTCAGGTAAGATCTTCCAGTTGAAGAAATATAATGTTGTAGGTGGTAAGTCGATAAAAAACGATTTTCAATATTTTCCATTTTAAAAAATAACCTGATACGATTATTTTAAGCTGCTCTTTTTGTACGAATGAATTGGCAGACCGACTTGAAACTTCCCATATGTTCATATGAAGGATGAAACTTCAAAATGTGGTAGATTATATAGTTCTTTTACTGCTCTGTAGGTGTCGCCCCGTCAACTTTTTAATTAGTCTAGTACAAGGGGCGTCTCACGGAGAACAGGACTTTTAAAAATAGCTATTTCTAGTAGCGCCATCTATGAAGCGTTGGAAAGCTGCATCTTTCATTGACGTTCAATTTCATGATATTCGGATCATAAAAAGCCAAGATATCGAGCTTAAAGTGTTTATTCTATCGGTCGAAAAATGAACTGTTTTGTTTTAAACTTGGTAAAACATCCACTGAAATGTTTCAGTTAATGAAACAAGTCTTTGGTGAGGATTTGTTATCCCGTGACAGAGTCCTCGAGTGGTTTAAACGATTCAGAGAAGGTCGAAAATTTCGTGGTTACTTAAAGCAACATTGAAATTGTGCATGAATTTAGAAAAAATTACCCAAAATCTTCGATGTGATACATGGAAATGGAATTGAACGTTCACACAAAATCACTGGCGACCAAGCATTGCTCCGAATTTAACATTGCAAGGACTTGATTAAAGCGTCAAACACTCAAGTACATCATTGTTACTGGTGATGAAACGTGGTGTTTTCAATATGATCTAGAAACCAAGCGTCAAAGTACCGAATGGAAACACCCGAGCAAGCTAAATCCGAAGAAAAGTCGTCTTACGCTGTTGCGGGCACAATACTGTCAACATGGCAGCTGGCTGCACGATAACGCGCCGTCCGATCGTTCGACGCTCATCATTGACTTTTTGACGAAAATTGACATTTTAACCATCATTCATTCATCCTACTCGCCTGATTTGGCTCCTTGCGACTTACCTCTACCTACCTCTTCGAAAAACTTTATTTACCGATGAAAGGACATTGTTTTGCTGACATTGAACCTGTTTAATGGCGTCGAACGGTATCCTGAAGGACGTATCTTTGGCCGAGTCAAAGATACGTCCATTTTCATTCGTTAACCTAACTGATCGTGTAAAACGTTGTATTGACGTGCAAGGGGATTATCTTATTTAGTTCGGCACAAAATTAAAACCGTTGCACTGCCATGTTCGTCATAACCTTACTTTAGCAAATAATTTTTACAATTTAACTTTAATACCAGTTAAAAAAATTAACCTTAATTTACATGCAAATTACAAAGTAACTAACAAAATTATAATAAATGTTAAAAGTCTTGCCAGTGTCATCTATTTAGTACCTTCAGATAAATTCAGCATATGTAAAATGCTTCGTTCAAAAACCATCGACATTTTTTAATATTTGAATGGTTATTAAAATAAAAAGATTAGATTTTTACCAGTGATATTTATTGATATATAATATGCAAGTATAAAATAGAAAAAGCAGTGAAATATCTGCATGCACTTATATTTTCATTAATATAATCATTTATTTTCAATCAATTATATACTCTCTGTCATACCATTTTTCATTATTTCATTGTCTGGAAGCTTGATTCTTTTTTTCTTGATCAAAGCTATTTTTCTTCCCTTCATATAGCCTCTCAAAAATCTATACGTTTTAGGGCAACATTCGGAAGCTCCATAAGCCCTCGCCTTGGATCGTCTTTTTTCCATTTAAAACCTACTTCTTTCAATAAGTTACACAATGACATACGTCATCTATCAAATACTTGTTTCTCTTTTAATTGCTCATGTAAGGAATTTGAAATTTATCGAATACATTCTAATTCGAAATTCGAAATTTATCGAATAGCGTCATCGGTGACGTGCAATGGTTTTAGTTTTGTACAGGCTATAAATAAAAATCAAATACCGTTCGTTGGTAAGCGCATCACTTGAGAACGGCCAGACATATTTGGCTAATTTTTTTTAATGTTCGTATTAGTCCGAATAATATTTTTAGGGGCAGAAAAATTGGAAAAGTTACCCGGAAAATTGGAAAATTCGGGAAAAACTGAAAGTGCTTTTTTTCTATGGGATCTTTGTATGAACTCAAGACCGTAACTCACGATTCGAACGATGGATATGCGTAATTCTTCTTCTGTTTTGTTCGTTATGATCTTGGAAAAGTTTTCAGAAAAAAAAATCAAGACAATTACAAAGGAAAGTCGGAAAATTCAGACAAACTGTAAAAATCTTAATTTTTGTATGCACTCTCGATCATAACTGACGAAAGGAACGACATATTTGGTTGAATCTTTTTTGTTTTGTTCGTTATGCTCCGGGTATGGAAATAATTCAATCGAATGTTTTCAATTGGAAAAAAAAATCTATAAGATCTGGAAAAAAAATTGGAAAATGCATTCCAGCCTAAATAAAAATAAAATTACATTTGTTTTTACTTTTGTGTTGTTTCCCGATCTGTCCAACAAATGTAATTATTTTATTTCTATTCTATCTATTTTCTTCTATTATTCTATCTATTATTTTCAGTTGAATTGTGATTCTGTTCATCGCAATTGTTTCATGAAATTAATTAAGTTTCGTCGTTTTATTTCAAACACATTTACAACCTACCAAATACGGTGAGTTTTGAAGTGACAACAAAGTGAATCAATTGTCTATTTTTAGTTGAATTCTGTCGCAATCGACACAATTGAATTGAATTGACACAATTTAATCGCATTACAATGCCGTCAATAAGACGGAGCAATTTAGGTCCCAGAATTCACAATGCTATAAACCAAACGATTTGTGATCTAATCGAACTGCAGAGCAACGCGAAGAGCGAAAACGTAAATTTCACGGAATCGATCAAACACAAACACGTTCAGCACGTACACAAGAAGAAAGCGGAAATGCAAACGAAGATGATATGCACCGAATGGGACATCATCGGTCAGTAGAAGTCAATCGTGTAACAATGAATTTGAATAATCATGCAAGAAGACAAACAAATGTTGAATTGAATACTCATCGAGCTGCATTCCGTTACAACATGACAATTGATTGCAGGGCAGACCAATCCATTGCTATTGGATCGGTGAGCGTTATGTCCTCAAATTGTAAGGCATTGAAGTATAGAAATGGAACCACTACTACTACTACTACTTGTCCTGGAGGTTAAGTTGACCCGAAGGCCCTGACTTGTATTCACTGATTTTTTCGAACGTCACGACAATGTCGCTTATTCGAAGGGTTTTAGCTGCCGTCCTTTAGGCATGGAGGTGATGACCGAAGAGGATGCCGTCGCTAGGATGAAAGGGACGCCGTCGCTAGGAATTTGTCCAGAAGTCTGGACAGGAATGTCTGAAGCTCTGGTGTGTCAGTTTCCCGATGGATTTGCGCATTCCTTACAAACCATGGGGCACCTACTATTGTGCGAAGAGCACGTGACTGGAACGATTGCAGAATTGCAATCGACGTTGGGGGGAGGTACGGGAACCAGGCCTGAGATCCGTAGGTGAGGACGGATCGGACCATGATTTTATACAGGGTTATTCGGATGTTCAGCGAGAGCTTACTTTTGCCGTTCATTAGGGGGTAAAGCAGACGAGCCATGGCTCTTGCTTTCCCGGTTACCTTCTTTAGGTGCGGCACCCACGTGAGGGCCAAATGGAACCACTGAATTGTGTTGCGCAAGTGACAAAGTCAAATTGGCGCCATTGGTCCCGCCACATAACCATCATACATTTCCAGCATTTCAGCAGTGTACTACCGTTAGGATTAATCTCGCATGTAAAATTTTCCATTGGCGTACTTGTGAATATACTTCTCCTCAAATGGAATATTCATGGCCACAATCGTTAATAGATACAATGATCCCTCAGATATACGATATTTTCTCATTTTTTTTTGTTTACACATTTTCAATAGGTTTTCACAAATTCACAAAACGATCACAAACAAATATATTGAAATTTGGACAGGACAATGTCTGTCGAGTCAGCTAATTTTAAATAAAAATAATTATTTTTACCGAAAAAATAAAGATTTTTATTTTTTAAAGACCTTGAGACGTTACTTATGCCGGGGTCCTGATCCTTATGCCGGGGACTTAGGTCCTGGTGGACCATGCGAAGTACAATTTTGTGTTTGTTGTTGTTAGCCTTCCTTTGCGCCCATACTGATTTCATTCTTTCGCTATGAGCTTTTTTCATTTCGTCCGACCAAATTGTTCCAGTCTTCCTACATTTTTCTCTCTGCCAACCTGCCAAAGGTTAACCTTGTGTCTGAAACAGCCTTTATCCTGAATTTCACTTTGTGTAATATTTGCTAATCTTAGGTCCTCTTTAATTGCAGCAATCCATTTAATAATTTCTATTTTAGCTCGATTCCTATTTTCATAAAATTCAACTATCTGTCTAGTTAGCCTACTCGGTTTTATGTGTCCGCAAAACCGTCCGTATATATATATATATATATATATATATATATATATATATATATATATATATATATATATATATATATATATATATATATATATATATATATATATTCGTTGTTATGTACAAGAATATCAGTAAATGAAGAGTCTACAATGATTCTTATGATTTATGTAGATTACTTTAATAAGAATAATAGTTTGTGAATCACCCCCGTTCTTATGGTCAGTAGTTTAACGACGATAACTATCAAATAATCTCAAGAATTACCGCAAACAATAAGTCGTTTAGCCATGTGGGAATTGAGGTATCGCAGACGCATTTCCGATGTTATCGGGAGCGCGAGGGTCTCGTCTCCAAAGAGGTTTTCCATGCCGTTTCCACGGTTACCGGACGCCCTAAACCTTCAGGTGAACGAGACGCAGGCACGGCTGAAAACGAGGGGGTTCTCGCCCGGAATAACTGCGAGCTTATTTTTCGTTCGCAACTAACTCGACTTTGGGCCTTTACAACTTGAAGATTTCCCATTTTGAAATCGAATTTTGTTCGGTACGTACAGTATCAGCGCATTTTTTTGATAATTAATTTTAATACAGTTCCGATAGAACAAAAAATTGCATCTTTATTTATTTCTTTTTTGTTTTGAGGGATAAATAACACAGCGGTCAATAAGTCCACGATCAGACGGACCTTCGGAATTCCTCATTATTTTAAATATACTCAATAAAAGTATATATATATATATATATATATATATATATATATATATATATATATATATATATATATATATTATATATATATATATATATATATATATATATATATATATATATATATATATATAATATATATATATATATATATATATATATATATATATATATATATATATATATATATATATATATATATAATATATATATATATATATATATATATATATATATATATATATATATATATATATATATATATATATATATTATATATATTAGCAATCTGCCTCCTACAACTTTGTTTTATGACATTTTGTCGTAATTTCACGAATAGAGGGGGGGGGGAGGGTTACCTATTGAGCTAAAAAGTCGTCTAATGTCCGTTTGCCTTAACCGATTTTCCTCAATTTGGATTCATTTAAAAGGCAATTGCTGGGACAATCAGATAATCTGGGAGATACATTATTTAGTTTATAAATGAAACCGCGAGGTAGCGTTACATTCAACAATGGCGTTTTTGAAATTTTGTTCAGTTTTTTCAAATGGAATGGTACAGCAGAACACCGAAAACATGATGGACTCATGACATTATTAAGTATTTTGAATCCCAATGCTCAGGACCGCGAGAGTTGCAAGCATGCTGAAGACTTCATCCTGCAGTGGATTGCGGATTGATGATGATGATGATGATGATTATCACTTTAAGGCAATATCAAGAGTATCTAGCCCCGATGCCTCAATCTGCCTCTAGTTGCGTACTCTGGGGAGTAGGCAGATGAGCCTTCGGGGCGACTAGATTCTCTTGATAATGGCTTCAAAGTGGAAGCCGAAACGTCGAGATTTTAAATCAAAAACGCGGTTCTATCCGAGAGCCTAGTGATTTATATATATATATATATATATATATATATATATATATATATATATATATATATATATATATATATATATATATATATATATATATATATATATATATATATATATATATATATATATATATATATATATATATATATATATATATATATATATATATATATATATATATATATATATATATATATATACATTTATATATATGCAGTTTTTGAATTCTTTGGACTTTCATGTAGAACGCAACAACCTGCGTCTTCGCCTAAATGACCATTTTGTTTGACTGGGGACGGGCTCCACCTATCCCTCCCATTGGAGGACACATGTTTCGTCTCTTGATGTTCAGACTCTCTGGGCACCGACATGTGCTCTCTCGTCAAAAACAGGAAGGACCGATCCACAAAGCACATATATATATATATATATATATATATATATATATATATATATATATATATATATATATATATATATATATTTAATTTAGTTTGTTAGTAATACACTCTAATTGGTAAAAAAGAGACCAAGATATTGTCGATTTAGATACAATGCCCTGTATCCTTCAAGGTCGCCAACAGATACGTCTCGGACATCCCGAAACGTAAATCGACCTCAACAACGATCGCCAGTTATCAGCGCTGTCTCAGATAACGGCCACTTAAGGGAGACGGTAAGTGGGCCTCTACATCGACGAGGCCTTATCACCAGGAGGCACTCCCAGGACGGGTGTTTTCTCAATTAGTAATGAAGTAGGTCTCGCCTTCGTCTAGTGTTTTTCTAATTCATCGAGCTGGGGTATATATATATATATATATATATATATATATATATATATATATATATATATATATATATATATATATATATATTATATATATTAGCAATGTGCCTCCTACAACTTTGTTTTATGACATTTTGTCGTAATTTCACGAATAGAGGGGGGGGGAGGGTTACCTATTGAGCTAAAAAGTCGTCTAATGTCCGTTTGCCTTAACCGATTTTCCTCAATTTGGATTCATTTAAAAGGCAATTGCTGGGACAATCAGATAATCTGGGAGATACATTATTTAGTTTATAAATGAAACCGCGAGGTAGCGTTACATTCAACAATGGCGTTTTTGAAATTTTGTTCAGTTTTTTCAAATGGAATGGTACAGCAGAACACCGAAAACATGATGGACTCATGACATTATTAAGTATTTTGAATCCCAATGCTCAGGACCGCGAGAGTTGCAAGCATGCTGAAGACTTCATCCTGCAGTGGATTGCGGATTGATGATGATGATGATGATGATTATCACTTTAAGGCAATATCAAGAGTATCTAGCCCCGATGCCTCAATCTGCCTCTAGTTGCGTACTCTGGGGAGTAGGCAGATGAGCCTTCGGGGCGACTAGATTCTCTTGATAATGGCTTCAAAGTGGAAGCCGAAACGTCGAGATTTTAAATCAAAAACGCGGTTCTATCCGAGAGCCTAGTGATTTATATATATATATATATATATATATATATATATATATATATATATATATATATATATATATATATATTTATATATATATATATATATATATATATATATATATATATATATATATATATATATATATATATATATATATACATTTATATATATGCAGTTTTTGAATTCTTTGGACTTTCATGTAGAACGCAACAACCTGCGTCTTCGCCTAAATGACCATTTTGTTTGACTGGGGACGGGCTCCACCTATCCCTCCCATTGGAGGACACATGTTTCGTCTCTTGATGTTCAGACTCTCTGGGCACCGACATGTGCTCTCTCGTCAAAAACAGGAAGGACCGATCCACAAAGCACATATATATATATATATATATATATATATATATATATATATATATATATATATATATATATATATATATATATTTAATTTAGTTTGTTAGTAATACACTCTAATTGGTAAAAAAGAGACCAAGATATTGTCGATTTAGATACAATGCCCTGTATCCTTCAAGGTCGCCAACAGATACGTCTCGGACATCCCGAAACGTAAATCGACCTCAACAACGATCGCCAGTTATCAGCGCTGTCTCAGATAACGGCCACTTAAGGGAGACGGTAAGTGGGCCTCTACATCGACGAGGCCTTATCACCAGGAGGCACTCCCAGGACGGGTGTTTTCTCAATTAGTAATGAAGTAGGTCTCGCCTTCGTCTAGTGTTTTTCTAATTCATCGAGCTGGGGTGGTCCGGAAATACTTCACGGAGCGGGGTGAATCGAGAAGGAAAAACGATACCGCTGAAAGCTATGGCGACGATGTCGATGGAGAAGGTGTTTTTAATGATCGGTTTTCGTGCGGGAGGTTATCTCAAACAATTAGGATCGTTTCATTTAAGACGTTCCACTTAAAATACGTAAAAATAATTGGAAATAATTTGTTTGGCTTTAGTGTTATACAGTGTCTGTTCAATGAAATCGGTGATTGGTTAAATTTCTCCATCAACAATTTTAGTTGTGATTGAATTCTTAGTGTATAGTAAGAAAACCAACTGGGATATTTTGTTGCAGCAGTGTTGTAGCATATACTGTTGCAGAACGTGGCGACCTGCTAACTTTGGATTTTATCTAAGTTGGATCTCCACTGGATATTTTAATTGCCAAGATATCCCGACCAGCAACCCTACTAGAATATTTTAACCATTAGTGAATACATACTTTAATATTTTTATATGTATGTATGTATATAATACGTTCTTGATATTATGTAGATATTAGGGGACCGAAAATTAAACAACTTTTTTTGCTGGTGTAAAACATTTATTTATTATAGAAATCTTAAATATTAAGCAACAAAATAAATTCCTTCATTTTCTAACGCTATTTGCCAGCGTAAAGGCAGTAGTTCGATTCCCTTTTTAAAAAATTCCTTCGATTTTTCATTGTCCAACTTTTTCAAGTGCGTTTTCACTTCTCCAATATCGTTACATTTTTTACCTCTTAATGTGTGCTCTAACGATCTGAAAAGGTGGTAATCCGACGGCGCGAGATCTGGTGAATAGGGTGGATGAGGTAAAAGTTCCAATATAAGCTCCCTTATTTTTTATTGTGTTATTTTTGCAGCGTGAGTCTTCGCGTTATCGTGTTGAAGGATCCTTGTTTTGTTATTGACTAAAACAGATCGTTTTTTATGAGCTATTACTTCATTCGCTCGAGTTGTTCACGTAGTAGTAACGGACGTAGAGTAACGGACTGATCAGGTTCAAGCAATTCATAGTGTATGATTCATTCATTCTCGGATTATCTACGGCTGTCGCCGCCTCTCCGTCCCCAGTTTCCAGTTCGTTCTGTCGTGACACATGTCCTCTTGCAAATCTCTTGCTTCCATGGCTTCGTCAACGCCGTCTCTCCAACTTCTTCTTGGTCGTCCTCTCTTTCTTCTTTCTGGAGGTATCCATTCCAACACTTTTCGTGGCCATCTTGTCTCATTCATTCTTTTTGCATGTCCGAACCAAGTCAATTGTTTTCTCTCTATGTCGTCCACAATATCTCTCTCGATGTTCATGTCCCTTTTAATGTTTATATTTCTTATTCTCTCAAGTCTCGATCTCCGACAGCTCCTTCTCAAAAAATCCATCTCCGTGGCCAGTAGTTTTCTTTTATTAGTATTATTTAAATCCCACACTTCTGAACCATAAGTCAAAACACTCTTTACGATTGAGCTATATATGCGAAGTTTTGTTTCTCGCCTAATTTTTCTTTCCCACAGGACAGAGTTGAGTGCTCCAATGATTTGTCTACCTCTTATTATTCTTGTTTGAATTTCATCATTACTATTACCTTGCCTGTTGAAGATCACCCCTAAGTATTTAGCCTTGTCAACGTTTTTTATTGTTCCGTTTTCCAAGGGTAAATCGTCGTTGTCATTACTACTCACCGCTAAGTATTCACATTTATTTAAGTTAATTGTGAGACCAGCTAGTGTGTACTCTTCATTTAGTTTCCTCACCATATAGCTCAAATCCTGTTGGTCTTCTGCAACCACTATCTGATCGTCGGCGAAATAAAGAGTATATAGGGTGTCATCCCCCACCCGAAGGCCCATGTTCCAATACTTCCGTGCCCAGCCTTTCATGGATTGGTCTACGTATAGTTTGAATAAGGTGGGAGATAGACAACATCCTTGTCTTAGCCCCTTTGTTGTATTGAATGATTCAGATAGTGATGTTCCAATTTTAATAACCGCAGAATTCTGTTCATAATAAAGTTGGACGGCCCGAATCAATGTTGGTCTAATCTTGAGAGTTTCCATTGCTTCCCATAATTTCGATACTGGTACACTGTCATAAGCTTTTTCTAGGTCTATGAAAGCTATATGCGTCTCCCTGTTTCGCTGGGTTCGTTTTTCTAGGGCTATTTTTAGAGTGAAAAGGTTGTCTGTGGTGGATCTCCCTGCCCGGAAACCGGCTTGTTCTTCCGCTTGTTTATCCTTGATGTCTTCTTCTATTTCATTTCTAAGGATTCGGGAATATATTCTTCCTATTGTTGGGATTACCGCTATACCTCGGTAATTCTTAGGATCACTTTTTGAGCCTTTTTTGTGAATGGTTGATATATATGATGTTCTCCATTCGATCGGCGTTTCTTCCCCATTCAGGCATCGTTGAAACATATTTTTCAACATTCTTAAAAGTTTTTCGGGTCCATACCTTATGAATTCCGGGTGGATCCCTCCAGGTCCAGGGGATATTTTTATTTTTGTGTCTTTCACAGCTTGTTGCACTTCTTTTAGTTGGAGATCTATAGGAGTTAGATTATTTATTTGGTGTTGTTTTCCTAGAAAATTTTCACGTCTCTCTTCCAAAAGGTCTTTAAAGTGGTGTACCCAGTCTTCATTTGTTATGCCCCCTAAGTTAGGTATTTGTTTTTTTGATGTTTTTACCGACTTTATGGTCTTCCAGGCTTCTGAGCTTCGGGTTCCTCCTAATTGTTGTTCTATGTACTCACATTTTTTCTCCCAAGACTGATTCTTTCTTTTTAGGACTTCGTTTTTAACCTCCCTATTTGCTCTTTTGTATTTTTGTCTCGTCGCATCATCGTTCTTTTGAAGGAGTTTCTGGTAGAGTTGTTTCTTTTCTTTAATTTGTTGTTCTATTTTGTCATCCCACCAGTCAGGTTTGTTATTCATCCGTATTTTTCCGACAGATTCGTCCGCAGCCTCAAGAATACAAGCTTTTATATGTTCGTACTCTTCTTCTATTGTTCGTTGAGTTTCGATTAGTTTTTGATCCAGTCTTCTAAGATATAAATATTTAGTACTTTCATGTTCAAAACTTTGTAAGTTATATTTTGTCGTTGTCAATCTATTCTCAGTGAGACTGCTGGTGGTCGATTGAAAAGATGTTAAAAAGGGAATGTGTATCTTTGCCACCAGTAAGCGGTGATCAGATCCACACTCGGCACCTCTCTTTACCCTAACGTCTTGTATCTTGATTTGGGAGTTTTGTCGGGCAATGAGATAGTCAATAATCGATTTTAGTCCTCTTGTCTGTTGGTACCAAGTGTATTTATGTATATCTTTGTGAGCGTAAAAGGTGTTAGTTATTCTCAAATCGAACTGCTCACAAATATTCACTAATCTTTCACCATTGTCATTTATGGTTTCTTCCCCGTGTCTGCCTACTACTCTACTATGTCTCTGTTTTCCGACCCGACCATTTAGGTCTCCTCCTATGATGACTTCATGACTGCGTGGAATTTGATCGATTATATCTCTGAGGGTATCTTCAAACATATCTTTAACGTGAGCTGTAGCATCGTTATTAGGAGCATACACACCGAGAATTGTCATAGTTCTTCCCCTTATTTGGAATAAGGGGAATAGTGTATGATTCCAGAAAAATTCTACCACACACAAACAAGGACCTTCTTTATTGTTAGTGATGGTCGAGTTGTCGGAACAGGTGCTGCCCCGGAAGAAAGTCATTGTCTTTTTCATATAGGATTATTGTATAGCACCCACTTCTCATTTCCTGTTAAAATTAGTCGGAAAAACGGATCGGCTTCATATCGAGACAAGAGAGACGTGCAGATGGTACGTTGTTGATCGAGCATCGTCTCCGTCAGTTCATAAGGAACTCAAATTCCTTCCCTGTACAATTTTTTTATGCGACGAAGATGATCCTGAATTACCATCGCTTTCAGGATATCATCATTTAATTTTTGGGGTCGTCCTTTTCGCTGCATCTTTGAGATTCCTATTTCCATTTTTAATCTTTTTAAACCATCCATGACCCTAGTTTAGTTTTAGAACATCCCCGTAAGTATCGGTAATTTTTTCCACAGCTTCGTTTCCCTTCATTCAATGCCGATCAAAAATGGCATACAATGACGTAAGTGTGCGTCTTCTATTGTTGGCCTTGACATCTTTCCTCCTTGGTAGAACAAAAACTTTTTAACCGAAAAATAAAATTCACAACCAAGCTTGAACGTAACAACAAAATTTGTCTGTGTGTGTGGCCGTGTCTCGACACAAACTGACTGTGAATGAGCTCAGCGAAGAAATTATGATTACTTTTCGGTCCCTCTAATATTTGTTTTGATTGATTGCGCGGTTGGCTCTTGGTGAAACATAGTAACAATGATAATAATTAAAACACTTGGTATTTGTTTCACAATATATTCAAGATATTCTCTAACATGTTTCGGCCTCGCGACCATTCTCAAAGAGAGTTATGTATAAACTAAACTAAAGTTTCAAAGTGCTGTCTAATGGAAGTCGGTTTTTTTCTCGTTAAATTTATTACATTATGAATAATTGGAGTATTTCCGAAGTCTAGCAGGGTGTTTGTTAGGTTTTTGCCGTCGTATATGGCTTTTTTAATTTCGAAAATTTCCAGGTAATTTAACAGCCTGCTTTTATTGCAGCTATGTATTAATTTGGTATTATTAATGTTAAAAAAATGGTTCTGGTCTATACAATGTTCGGCAAAGCCCGTCTTTCTCTGATTGTGTAAAATTGAATATTTATGTTCTTTTAGCCTATCATTGAGCGATCGGCCCGTTTGGCCTATATAAATAGCGTCACACATATTACATTTAATTTCGTATACTCCAGATTTGTCACAAAATTTTGCTCTTTCTTTGTTATTGTTTAACATCGATGCAAGATTATTCTTATTAACAGAGATAATATTAATATTTTCGTTCTTTAACTGATTTGTGATTCTTGAACTTAATTTATGAATATAGTTTATAGCAAAAAAAGCCATATACGACGGCAAAAACCTAACAAACACCCAGCTAGACTTCGGAAATACTCCAATTATTGATAGTGTAATAAATTTAACGAGATGAAAAAACCGACTTCCATTAGACAGCACTTTGAAACTTTAGTTTAGTTTATACATAACTCTCTTTGAGAATGGTCGCGAGGCCGAAACATGTTAGAGAATATCTTGAATATATTGTGAAACAAATACCAAGTGTTTTAATTATTATCATTCCTCTAATATTTGTAGTTTCTAATAAATAATATATTATATATTCATTATTAAATTCACTATTATGCCTTATTTTTCTTGGATGGACAACTCCTTTGAACGGAAACTTTTTAAGGCTCCGTAACAATACGCCCAAGAGAGATTTTACTATATCTGTATATATTTAAACGACCCAGCTATTTATGAAATTATTTTAAGTAAGCTGATAATAAACGTAACAGTCGCGTTCATCTCCTGCTCGCTCATTAGATTTCTAATAAAATGTAAGCCCGGCGTCACGAGTCTGATCGGAAAACGACTTTAGTCTAATCATCTGCATCATTACCCACCATCACTTAAGACCAAGTCCGACCACGTTCACTTTTTAACCGACCAGAAAAAAATTGTAAATTTTATTTTGTCTCCCTCCATATATCTCAATACATTTAAACGGTAGTGTGTCTTGTTTTCTCCCCTGCCGCAATCTTTTAATTCGTCGAATGAGGCATTTATCGTTTTAAGCCCTGGTAAACAATCGTAAAAATCAGGGGGGGCTGCCAATAAATAAAAAAAACAACCCCAAAAATGGGAGCTATAAAGGAACATTTTCAACTGCTTTTTCTTGTCTCCCTGCCCATAAATTATCCCAGTTGGCTGATCTGCTACGTTCTCAAATGCACATCGAGGCGCTTACACATACAAAAAAAATAAATGATTCAATTTTGTACATGGCAGAGGAAAGCTCAGGACCGCGAGAGTTGGAAGCATACTGAAGAGGCCTGCAGTGGATTAACACGGGCTGATGAGGATGATGATTAAGAGATTGTTTGATTGGGGACGGGCCCCACCTATCCCTCCCATTGGAGAACACATGTTTCGTCTCTTGATGTTCAGACTCTCTGGGCACCGACATGTGCTCTCTCGTCAAGAACAGGAAGAACCGATCCACAGTCAACAACCCATACTTTTCGCCGACTTCCCGTCGGATGGCGCATATATGCAGATTGTGTTCCACATGAGATTGTGGAACCCAGCAGTTGGGTGTCTGACGACACCCAGCACTGTTGTCTCATTGGACGCAGTCCAAAGAATTCAAACACTGCATATATGCGCCATCCGACGGGAAGTCGGCGAAAAGTATGGGTTGTTGATTGTGGATCGGTTTTCCTGTCCTTGACGAGTAGCACATGTCGGTACCCTGAAGAGTCTGAACATCAAGAGACGAAACATGTGTCTTCCAATGGAAGGGATGGGTGGGGCACGTCCCCTGTCAAACAATCAACTATATATATATATATATATATATATATATATATATATATATATATATATATATATATATATATATATATATATAAATAATATAATTATGTTTTTGTTGGTTGCGTGACCGGGAAGGAGCCCCACATATCCCTTCAACTGGATGACATATGTTTCGTCTCTCGAGGTTCAGACTCATCAGGGCGCCGACATATACAATACCATCAAGAATAGGGAGACCCACTCAGGTACCACTCAGCTACTACTGTCTCATTGGACGCAGTCCAAGAAAATCTAACATTATATATATATATATATATATATATATATATATATATATATATATATATATATATATATATATATATATATTTATATATATATATATATATATATATATATATATATATATATATATATATATAAATATATATATATATTATTATTATTATTATTTACGTATGGGCCCTGGTGGACCACGCGAAGTACAGTTAGAGGCGTTTGTTGTTGTTAGCCTTTCTTTGCGCCCATATTGATTTCACTTTTTCGCTATGAGCTTTTTTCTTTTCGTCAGACCAAGTTGTTCTAGTCTTCCTAGATTTTTCTCTCTAGCCAACCTCCCAAACGTTAACCTTTTGTCTGAAACAACCTCTATTCTGAATTTCGCTTTGTGTAATATTTACTGATTTTAGGTCCTCTTTAATTGCAGCAATCCATTTAATTATTTATACTTTAGCTCTAATTTTATTTTCATAAAATTCGACTATTTGTCTAGTTAGCCTACTCAGATTCATCCGTGTTATGTCTTCGTAAAACTTAAGTCTTCTTTTTCTCATATCGCTATGTATATCTATGTATTGTTTGATTTCTTGGTTTTCTCGAAGTCGGTATGTTGTACTATTTATTTGTTTGGGGACTAAGATTTTTCTTTCGTTCTTTTCAATCTCCTCGATGTCTTTCTTTCTATTCAAAATGAGCGTTTCTGCCCCATATAGACTTAATAACTGTGTTGTAATGTCTCAGTTTTGTGTTTTAGATGTGCATTTTTTGTTGTAAATATTTTGCGTAAGTCTCAATGCAGTTTCCATTTTTTTACATCTATCCTTATTGGCCGCTTTTTCCATGATTATTTCACCCAAATATTTGAATGGAGCGACTCGTCTGATATTACCATATTTTGTTTTTAGAAATGGTGTTTTTAGTCTGCTGCAGGTTTTTCGGGGTTCCTACTGTTCGATCTCCTCCCCGTGTAGTCTTAACGATCCTGTTGTTTGAAATTTGTTCATCCACATAATGGTATCGCGTTTTGGAACGCGACCATGCCGACCAACGTTAAAATTATTTCGAAATCGTCGCTGTGTCAGCACAACAGGACGACCAGTTTCAATGAAAGTGTTGTAAATAAACATGCAATGTGCCACTATGGTTACTGTGTGGCTCGATGGTTACTGAAATGGCATCGTGGAATGAGTAGATATCAGCCATCCTGAAAACATTCGCTCGACACTGCCGCGCGTTACAGTCGTTTCAAAATTCACCATATTTCGCTGCCGGATTATATATATATATATATATATATATATATATATATATATATATATATATATATATATATATATATATATATATATATATATATATATATATATATATATATATATATATATATATATATATATATATATATATATATATATATATATATATATATTCAGCCTCCGTGTTTTTATAGTAAAATGAAACCTGTCAGATCCCGGGCGTCCCCCGAGCGTAATTTCCAATCGTTTTCATAAGGGGAAGAGCCATTCTAGCGGCTAAAAATGTCGACGTACAGGATATGAACAACATCATTCTAAACAGAATCGCAGGTGAAACAGTCACATACAAATCCATTGACTTCTTGATGAACCAAAGTGAAGTAGTGGATTTTCCAACGGAATTTCTTAGTTCACTCGACGTTCCCTGATTATCGTCACACATTCTGAATTTGAATATTGGATTGGCAATTATATTACACCGAAACATCAGTCAGCCACAGTTATGCAATAGTACACGATTAATAGTAAAAAAATTGATGAACAATCTAATTGAAGCAACAATTCTGATTGGACCTCATAAATGTGAAGATGTATGTCTTCCATGGATACTACTCATTCGAGTTCAAACGACTTCAATTTCCAATACGCCTTGTGTTCGCTTTATCTATCAATAAAGCGCAAGGGCAATCTTTACAAGTGTGCGGTTTGAATTTAGGAAACGAATGGAATTATCTTTCATGGAGTTGGTAAAACGTCTGATCTTTATGTTTATGCAGAAAATGGACAAACACAAAATGTAGTCCAACCACTAGCTTTACAATAAAAAACGATTTTCTGTGAAAAACATCTATTTTCTTCCTTTCCTTTCATTCCACAACATAGATGGTTTCCTTGGTGAATCTATGTTCGCTGGAATACTCTTAATTACTTCCCTATTCATTTCATATCAGACTGACACAGCAAAGTGTGGTCGGGTTTAGCTAGTAAAATATATTTTTCATTTGTGTTGCGTTGCATTTTTTTTATTCCTAAGATACAATGCAAAGGGTCTCCAAAAAGTATCCGAGAACGCAGCTTACAAGGAAGCAATAAATTCTCGGTTTCTACGTGGAGCACAAGTGTAATTCTGTTAGACACGGTTTCGAGTGGCTTTTTGAGGTGGTGCCGACTCTCGGACACCGTGCGTCCCTTTAATTCGGTTAGCTGGCGAAGAGGGGGAACTGGGGGACCTTCTGGAAGTCGTCCGCGGTTTTAACACATTTAGAGTGGGGAATCGACGATTTAATGGAGTCTGGTACCTGCGGCTCGACCTGCGGAGCTCCCCCGGGGCGTGGCGGTCTCGGTTGTGGACGTCGTCTTCAGAGCTTCAGGTGGTTGGAGACCTATATTTAAGTTTATGATGGACTTGGTTTTGAGTTTAAGTGTTTTAATTAATTCATGTTAATTTCTTATTCGACGACTTTATAGTTGGAACTGATAAAAAGTGTATGCTTATATATATATATATATATATATATATATATATATATATATATATATATATATATATATATATATATATATATATATATATATATATATACGTTCTCCATTTGGGTGCTTTCTTCATCCACCAAAAAAAAAATCATCAAAACCAAATGTTCATAAGCCTGAAATCAGAGCGCTCGAAAGTTTAAAAAGAAACGAAAGTATCACTATATTACCGGCGGACAAAGGAAACGCAACAGTCATGATGAACATCGAAGTCTGTATGGCAAAGATGGCGAATATTTTACTGGAAAAGATATAAAAACTAGTGAAAGGAGATCCAACAACTTATCTAGAAAAAACGACCAAAAGCAACATCAAAGCATGAATACTAGAACCGGCTATTGATCGAAGAATAATTCCAAAGGAAAAATCAAACATATGTCCTAAACTTTATGGTCTACCCAAGATACATAAACCAGAAATCCCATTAAGGCCCCTAGTAAGCCTTTGGTTCTCCAACACAAAATTTGGAAAAATATCTAGCAAGTATCATGCAACCAAGCGTCAAACTTGCCGAGTCCTATGTTCAAAACTCAGAACATTTGATAAGGATGATTAAAGATTTCCAACTAGAGGATACAGACATACTGGCAAGTCTGGACATTATCTCACTATATCCAAGTATCCCCATAGACGAGGCCCTGGACCTAATTTCGACGAACGAAGACTTTCCACCATATGTGGGGGAACTCTCCGAACACTGCTTGAAGAATACATATTTTTCCTTCAATTACATCTACAGACTGACCGACGGTGCCTCACTGGGATCATGTTTATCACCCGTTATAGCCAACCTGTTCATGACCGACTTTGAAATAAAGGCATTGGCCAAAGCTCCTTTAAAACCTAAACTTTGGAAACGGTACGTGAATAATATCTTTATAATATGGCCTCACGGAAACAAACTTCTAAATAACTTCCTAACCCAGTTAAACGGAATCCACCCCAGAATACAGTTCACTTTGGAAGTCGAACAGGATAGAAAACTGCCGTTTTTGGATCTCCTTATCACAAGGAAACTTTCTGGAACCCTCGAATGCACAGTGTATAGAAAACCAACTCACACCGATCTATACCTCAACGCTAAATCCCGTCATCATCCTTCTCAAATCCAAGTAGTAGCGAACATCTTGATTTCCGGATCCTTCCAAACAAACCACTTCCGCTCTGTTCCAGCACCATCTACAAACAGGGCATAAAATCAATTTTGAAGGAGCCAAAGAAATAGCAAATATTGAAAACTACAAGGTCCGAACAATCAGTAAAGCCCTTGAAATAGAAGAAAGAGGTGAGCTAAATACGCGAAACGACGCTCGCAACATTCCAAAAGTATGGAAATCCCTTCTGAAAAAAGAAGAAACGCGGCAACGAGGCGGCGAGGTAGAAAAATCAATAAACGGATGCCTGACAGCGTTGCCGAGCGCCGCAAATAGTCCCGAACTACCCCGATATAATCCGAGCAGTCGCCGGCTATAAAAGCAAGCACAACGACCCAGGCACGTCAGTTGGACTCTTCAGTCGAAGCGGATAACACTTGAAAATGCCAAATGAGATTTTGGCGAAACGTCGTGATTCTTCACAGAATCAACGGATCGACGCCTGGAATGATTTAGAAACATTATCTACCATCCGTTAATAATATTCGATGTAATATCTAATCAAATCTTAACTGACTATTTTGAACGTAACACTCACGAATTTTGATGTTTTATTAACGGGTCGTTAAGGATGGCATCATGTTTCATCAACCATAACAATATTTCCGCGAAAAATGTTAACAAGCAAATTAACTAATTGATTAACTAATATCAAAGCTTAATTTTCAACCCTTCATTTTTATTTCTGTTCCGTTGAATTAAATCCGACCTGAGTAGGGAGATTATTATTGCAAAACTTTTGAAACAAGAAACTTCTTGATGTTTCTGTTATCTGAAAGAGGGAAGACAACATAGCAAGGAAAACTTTCTCGTGAAATATCGACTTTTTCGCTTTTCACTGTCTGTCGACACATCGGAAAAACTAATCTGAAGCCCGTTGACAAATTTAACACATATCAACTCGGTCTACTAACAGTTAGTAGAGTTATTATTATATTATAAAATGAACGATTATCTTTCATCAGAGGCTAGAGCAATCTCCCAGCATGGAATTTTATGAACTAGGACGCAGAATCATACATACAAGACTGAACAGGACCACCTCAAGATACGTGTTTAGAATATATTTGACATGTTAATCTTAAAACTTTCATTACAACACTGCATTACAGAAAAATTTAAATTGTTGGGTAGATATTTCCATAAATTAAAAAAAAAGAAGCTGTAAATAAATAACTTGATGTATTCTAGAAAATATCCTCAAATGTCTATATTTTTAAGTATAAGTAATTTAAGACTTTTTTTATACCCTCCCTATAAACAATTCCGGCGACATTTTTAATATTTTCACCGAAAGCCTATTTTTCATACTATCTCTATCTATAATTAAGCCTTTTCCCTTTATATTACCCGCCAAAAATCTTCGTTAATGGTATTTTCGTTGATATCAGGCCGATTTATCGCCACAGAATGCCGGCTCGGAATTCGTGAAGAAAAAAGGCGATGCCGCCCCAAAATTGCCGCTTTTCGTTTCTGTTATCTTCGTTTTAATTGATTCAATACGTTGTATATAATCTTAAAATGGCCGAGGGTCAAAGATATGGCCAGCAAAGGAGGGAAAAAGCGCAGAAATTAACACTACGCATGTTGGTCAGCGATCATCCATCATCGAAAATACGGTTTTCGGAATGATAAGAGTCCTGTGGGGATGTTCTGATTGGAATTATATGAAAACTTAATTAAACTGTCTCGACTTGCAGTAGAATGAAAATATTAAGAAATACTCATGTCAAATCTGGTGTTATATAGTGTGAGGATGATGATGATGATGATGACGATGATGATGATGATGACGCTGATGATGACGATGATGATGATGATGATGGTTGTTAACTCAATACGAGCTTGATCTCATCCATGGCTATTAATTCTGCTGAACTATTGTTGAAGTCCTATGAGCTCAATTATTGGCTCAAATAATCCAGATTAAATATGCATGCTGGGCACTTAAGGTCAGGATAGTGCAGAATTGATATATGTGTTCCAGCTGCCATTCGGATGTGAGTTTTTAGCGATATGACCTACAAAATTTTTCTTTTTAATATTTCTTTCACTTCATGGATCTAACCCTACTAATTTTGGGATGAGAAAAACGAATATGTTTCTGTTGTAGTGCTTAGTTTTCAACTCTTCTACTCTACTGGGTGTAGATCTTTGGACTATCCATCATCGCCCTTGGTGGAATCTTCTCCGTTTCCCTCTACCCCTCCTAATCAATTCCCGGCCTCGCCAGGCTTTCAGCGATCGACTAGTTCCAAGTTTTCCTCAGTCTTCCTCACTCCATACACAATTTAAAGGGCCTACCATTAGGGATGATGAAATTTGACAGCTCATGACGGCCATATTTGTTTACCGATTTTTGACATGCCTTGTCAATTGTTTTCTGAAAGGTTTACAATTAAATTATGGTTCGTTTCAAGTTAGAAGAACGTTTGGAAACTTATTACGCAAATTAGCTGTCCCCTCGTGCTACTCAATGAGTAATTCAGACTCATAGTGGTATTCGTTGTGGTGGTCCTTCTGAACAGGCTATTGATCGTGTTATTAGAAAATTTGAAAGCGAGTTTACTCTTCACGATAGTGTGGTGCTTGTACGACAAAAAACTAGAAGTGTTTATAATATTGCCGCCGTTTAAATTTAGCCGTTAGTTAGCCGAAAATCCGAAAGTTAGTTAGCCGAACTGACAAAGTCTCGGTCGCTCGACGCTCGCAAGAGTAGGCTTCTCGCCAATGACAACCTTGCGAATTTAGGTTTGCATCCGTATAAGATGGTACTTGTACAAGAATTGCGGCCAACCGACCGTCGTATTCATCGTGTCGTCGTCATCGGAAATTGACGCGAACGGATCCGGGTCTGTCTGAAGAGAAAAAAATCCACCGGTTCACCGTATTTTTATCCTATTCTAATAGGATTAGAGGAAGAAGGAAAGAGAGTGCTTTAAACTTTAAATGATTTTTTCTTTCTTATGGATTTAAATTGGCAATATATTTCTCTAGATTGATGACGTACAATCATTATTTCCATGAATATACATAGAATATAGTTCGTACTCCCAATTTCTCTGTGAGATATGTTGTGATTTATGGCTTAGATCTCCACTTAACTACTTCAAAACAGTATTAATTACGGGGTTTAATTACGGGAAAACTTCTAAGCGACTATTTTCCCTGAGGATTTACGAGAATCTTTCCTTTTTTCTGCCGCTACTGGTTTCAGTTAGCGTTACGATCCGAAACGACTAAAGGAGAACGTTTGTTGTGGCGACGACGGTAACGATGTGGGCGCAATTAAGTCTTCATTGCCGGTGAAATATCCAAAAGAAAAAGAAAAACACTGAATATAAAACGTTAATAAGGTTGCCTAAGAGAGAGGGTGAAAAAAATAATTAGTGCCGAACATGTGTGGGGGTGGGGGGACTGTATAAAAACATATTCGCTTTTGCAAACGAGATGGGGGAGAGAATAGAATGGGCGTTTTCTCGGCGATGTTGGAGTTCCGCCAGTTGGAAACTCTTTGGCGAAGATTTAAAGCAATTTTTTTTTGTTAAATAATCGTCATAGGGTGCAGTTGTGGTTCGAGTTTGTTGCCCTCTTAGGTGACACACTTTTTAATGAGCTATATACACTGGGTTTATAGCATATATACCATTAAGGATGGATCGCGGCCGTATCTTGAAAACTATTTATCCCACAGCTTTGGGGAAAAAAAAATTTACTAAAAATGATCATGAGAAATTCACCAAAAATATTTTTATGCTTCTAAAACGACCGCAAGAGGGCGTGACGAGCTAAACATTTTTAAAAATAATTTTTTGTGTGTATTTTCAAGTGTTAACCGAGTAAGAAAAATTCTCAGTTTGAGAACAAACGTTCTCATACAATTTTGTTTTACAAACACGACACTCCTCGATTTTTACTTGTGGGGAAGACTAAAAGACCTTGTTTTTCAAACTCGTCCTACCACACGAGAAAACATGATGGAAAGAATTCAAAATTCAATAACCAGCATTTCAAGAGCGGAAACTGATGTCTCATTGCACGTATACGCCATCCGAAGGAAAGTCGGCAAAAACATGGGTGGTTTGTTGTAGATAGGGTGTCCCTATTCTTGATGGTATGGCATATGTTGGTGCCCTGAAGAGTCTGTACATCGAGAAAATTTTTCGTAGAGTTGATATTGAGCACAAATCAACATACAATTTTGAATTTTATATTTTATTCATCTCATATTCAGGTATATTTTGTAATAAATGAGTACTTTACAAAGTTCTTAGTTGATAACATATAATAATTAATTTTATAAATGAGGTAGGTAGCGTAGATTATTCATTATTTTTAATAATTATATTTATCATTTTGAATTATAATTCAGCGCTAATCGGTGTACAATATTCTTGGTTAACCTGTCTCTTGCTAACACAAATAGATTCGATGGTTATACTACATGTGAGCATGCAACATATAGTTGCTCATGGGAAAACCATAGATTTTCCAAGTCTAATCCGCAAATGGACATTGTTTGGCTTTGAGACTTATTTATGGTCATGACGAAAGCTAAACGAATTGGAAACTGAAGTCTTTTGAATGGTATCGCAGATTCTGACGGTATCATTGGAATGCGTGGCACCAGGACGACTTCTCCTTGAAACTTTCCAGTCAAAATAGTTGCTTCAAGAATATTTCCGGTTATCTTTTTCATGACCAAACGTATACCGTTGCATAATCGAGGTGGATTCAAATTACGTAGAAGAATAATAGGTGAACCAATCTTCAATCGAAGATTATGTGGAGGCATTCCGGTCATATCCAGAGAATTTAAAAATTCAATTGGAAAATTTCAACTCTAATTCAATTCAAATCGTCAGCATCAACATTTTTGGCTGCCAAAATAACCCGATTAATGAGCCAGTTATGATCCAAGCGGTTATTTTGTATGTCCGGAAAAATACTCTCAATTAATTCATTTTTTGTCTGAACAACAGTTCAGAAATTGTCTGGCAATTTAATGCATTGCTTATTTGGCTTCAGTTTTATTCTACCGTTTCTATTATCGCTATTGTTCGGAAAATATTTGTTTCGCCATAAGAACAGAGAACAATTTAAATTAAATGAAAATATAATGCACCAAAAATTGAAAAAGCAAAGTTATGTCGTAAGTAAATTTTGAACACACGTGTGACGTGAAATGAATCGTAGCATAAATGAAATGTTTGGACACTAAAGCGTTGAAGCGTTATGTGGATAAACTAACTTACAGCGCCTTCTGTTAGAAACTTATGGAACTAATAGATAATTATAACCCTTTGTCATATAATAAGCAAATAATTGGCAATAAAAAAAATATTGCTACTATAAATTGAGATAAAAATCCTTTATCTCTCAAGTTGGACCAAACTGCACACAGTGTGCAAAATTTCATTAAAATCGGTTTAGTAGTTCATCGCGAACAAACAACGTGACACGAAATCTTTATATATAAAGATATATACATAAAGACATACATCGTCCGCATATTCCAGATCGCTTAAGTAGGGAGTCATTGTTATGTTCACCTGGGAGAGAACATGGGTCCAGAATGGTATTAAAAAGGCAGTATGAGAGCACACGTTCCTGTCGCATCCCAGAGAATTTGTTAGGTCTTTTACTCGGCACTTTAGCCCCTTCCTATAAAACTATTAATTTTCCGAGAAAAAAAACTATATACTAAAACAGAAATTTATAAAAGTCTTAGAAGTTCTCATTGCTTATTCTAAACGGCGAATTGAGGCAAAGGGACTTGCAATTCGAATAAATAAATGTAATTGTAACAATCCTACTTCGAGTATATTCTTGGAATTTCAAATGTTCCGAACGAGCGGTTCGCTGTACCAAATATTTTGCTTCAGAATTATAAGGTATGAATTATAAAGACACAAAATTAATTTATACACTTAATATATTATCATAACCGATTTAAAAACTGGTAAAATATGATAAACAGACAGAGAAAGAGATGCGGGGAGAGAATAAATGGGATCCGGCTCGAAGGACCAAAAAATTACAAAAATAAAAAATAATCATAAAAACGAACCGAGAGGAGGAGGAGATAAAAAAACGACGAAATTCGCGCCGCAGCAGGCCCGACCGCCGTCCCGATCTAATCCCCATCGAGAACGTTCTCCTAAGGATGAATTATCGACAAGACGAACAATCCTACCGTATTGAAAAAGGCAGGAAAGGATGGTACGCCCGAGTTATTTATGCGGTAATTATGTTAATGCGGCGTTAATTCTTTCGGTCCGGGGCAGAGGCGGAGGGTTGGTTATTTACTGCGGACTTTACCGCGACCACGCCAGAGGCGGAACAATGGAAAACGGAACACTCGGCTACCTGCTGCAAAAGCTGGTCTCTGTATGTGGAATAAATATTAACACTTTAAAATTCCAAGATTACAATGTAAAAAATGAAATTGCATTTTCGCACCTTACATTCTCACGTTACCTAATTCATTCAAAGATGGCGCTTCTGGTGACACGAAGATTAAAGCGATTCTTTTTTCCATTAGATATACTGTATACGTAATTCATTTGCTCCCGATCTCGATCTCTCGTTCGGACACAGAGAGTTCTCGATCGGACACAGAGGTGGCGTACGCACGACTACCAGGTATGTAAATATGAAACCGGGATTTTTGTGTGGAAAATTCATGTTTATTGTATGAAAATCAGAGGTATAAAAAATATTATCCATCGCTAGCTATAATTTCTCTCACCTGTCTGACAGTTTGTGTTGTGTTGTTGCTCTTTTGAAGCAAACTAGTCATCGCGCCATTTTTGTAAAAAGTGAAGCGCTGCTCAGCAAGTGCGTGTCCCATCGATGCAAATAAGTAGTAATCGGATGGAACCAAGTCTGGTGAGTAAGCCACATGCGAAAGTATTTCCCAACTAAACGCCTCAATCGTTTCCTTGACCAATTTTGATATGTGTATGTGTGATGGTACATTTTGATGAAGCAAACTCACTTTGTGTTGCATTTTTTGATACTCTGGCCGTTTTTCACGCAAAACTTGATTTAAATCAATCATTTATTGTCGATTATAGCGTTAATTATTAATAGTTTCGCCAGGTTTTAGCAGCTCATAATAGATCACACTCTTTTGATCCCACCAAACACAGAGTATTGTCTTCCGTCCATAGCGATTTGGCCTTGAAGTCGATGTCGTTGGTTCGCCTGTAGTTACCCATGATCTTTTACGCTTAGGATTCTCAAAACTTTTCATCGCTAGTCACAATTCGATGCATTTTAAGCATTTTGCAAGTGGGAAACCCATTTTCCCATCTAGATCTTTCCCATAGCTTTTAAACGTATCGAGACGGCTTCTGGTGTCACATTTAATTGATCCGCGAGTTGTTACGTTTGAGCGTCATCCTCATCCAACAATGTTTGCCAACAATGCGATGTCTTCACACTTTTTCGGTGATCTTCCACGTTCTTTGTTTATCACGTCAAAATCACCACTTTCGAATTTTTTAAACCACTCAAATTACTGTGATTTACCAAGAGCATGCTCACCGTAATCACCATATATGGGCAAATTCCGGTTTCATATTTACAGACTTTTACTACGATTATACGATTACAAATTACTACGATATTTGTTAAGTATTTAATTCTTCTTCTTCCTTGACCTTCTTCAACCTTCACCTCCAACCGGCTCGATATCTTGAATCAGTCCACTCTAAGACTGTGTACAAGGCGTGCAAATAAAGCACTGAGACTGATATAGTGGCGGTCAATTTGGTAATGTGGTTGGTTTTTGTTTTTTGTTTAATTCTTGTTCTTCTTCTTATTCCTTGACCTCCTTTAATCTTCGCCTACAATCGGTTCGATATCTTGAATCAGTCCAATCTAAGGCCGTGTACAAGACGTGTAAACAAAGCAGTGAGACTGATTTAGTGGAGGTCGATCTGATAATAAGGTTGGTTTTGCCGTTTGGAAGGGTGGCAGACCATCATCTTATGCATCTTCAGTACTAGTTAGGCCTGCTTTCAACACGCTTTCGAAAACAATGTTTTGTCAAGGGCCCAAAACAATGTTTTGTGAAAGACGAATCTCGCAGTAGACGGCCTTCCACTGCTTCCACTTCAGCTTAAAGATAAGTTAAACTGAATTAATCCTGACCTGATGATTACGAAGATATCGCTCATTTAGTTTATGTTGATTTACCCTCGTAAATTGACAATATTTCCTTCCGATTGGCTGATTTTCTTTTAATCCCGACGATGCACAACATATTTGGATTAAGTGGCAAAGCGAACCCGACCATAAAAACATAATCGGGCGAAACTCAATCTTCGTTTCTCTGTCTCGGTTTGTCGGGATGGATGGATTGGATTTTACAGCTAGGCCACACAGGTAGCAGAAGAATTTCCTGCTGTTCCGTCCGATCGCTAATTAAAATAGCTCATTCTGCCGGCAGATTGGACAATTACCACGACAAAAATGCCAATTTCCAAATTCGCGATAATAATATTTCGGATTGCAGGCTAATTCCTCAATTTTTGTCGGTAATATTTTTTTTATATCAATATGAAATCGGCGAAATATCTTAGCAAACAGCGTGGAAATTTAACAGACATTAGACGACATAAACAACCAAATTAGATGAATATTATTAGACACTTATATTAGGCTAATTGAAAAGTTGGCGGAGCAGAAATGATAAAACATGTTTATAGTTGAAAAAACGACTTTATTTTTTCGTATATTCTCCCTTAAGCTCAATACATTTTTTTCCGGCGCTTCTCCAATTTATTTATTCCATCTCTGAAGTGAACCCTTCAAAATACTCATTTACGGCTGCTCATTTGATGAAAAACGATTTTTTCAAGTTTGGGAACAAATGAAGGTCAAAGGGGGCCAGATCTGTTGAATATGGTGGATGCTTCAACAATTGGTAGTGAAACTTCTTCAATTTGGTCACTGCAAGAACACCTCTGTGAGCCGGAACATTGTCTTGATGAAAAATGCTTCTTTCTTCGATAAACCAGGTCTTTTCTCCCGAATTTTTGCATCCAATTAATCCAAAAGGTTTGAGTAATACTGTCCTGTTATTGTTTTGACGATTTGAAGGTAATCAATTAACAACACCCCAAAAAATTGATGGCATAACTATTTTTTTTTGGCCACTTTGGCCGCTTTTTGACTACATTTTGACCACATTAGCTGCTCCGGAGCTGAACTACCAGGCTCAGTCCACTCTGCGGTTTGTTGTCGCAGTTCAGGATCAGAGTGGTAAACTCAAGTATCATCTATAGTTACAAAATGATGTTTAAAACCCATGTTATTCTTTCGAAACAGATACAAATATTGGTTAGAAAGTTTTACTCGAAGTCGTTTTTGACCCATCTTGCACATAGCTTTCTCAAGCCAATTTCTTGTTTAAAATATGAAATACCCACCTAGTTTATAGCCTCAACAATTTCACTCAAAGTCAATTATCTGTTATCCATAACCATATCATGTATATAATTATTTATTTGTCCAGTAGCACTTATTGGACGTCCAGAAAGAAGATAATGGTTTAAAAATGTTTTTGTCATACTATGAGTCATTTTTCGTATGGTACTAATCTAAGCAGTGTTCTTGTGGTTCTGTTAAGCAGCAGATTTAAGTTTTCGTAAAAAAACGAGACTTCGAGGGTAACCTCCTTCAACTCTTTCCCCTCCAAAAAGAGTTTATAATGGATTACGCTTAGTAATTCTATTGGCGCATCACATAGTCGGTCTATGCACGCTTCTCATCATTCTTACAGTGCTTACATAGTTTTTTTCTCTTCGAATGGCACTTTAAGATTTCGTTCGCTGTTTTATCCGCGCGAATTTCCTCATTTTTGGCCCTGATTTTCGACGCGTCACATTCCAGCCGCCGTCATCGTTGAATATTATCAGGATTTTATCGCTGGAAATTCGCTGTTTTGCATGGATTAGCTGGGAAAATTAAGTTTGCAGACGAGCACGGTCGGAAATAAGTTGAAGGTGTTGTAATTGAGTCGTCGCGGTTTGAGTTTGTCGAAGTTTTAAGCGGTGGAATTAGATCTTTCGCTAATTTTTATAGCGACTATTAACATTTAGGTTTTAACATTCTAGAATGATAATTGCATCCTCAGCGTTTATCGTTATAATTAAGGGAGAAGCGTACTTTATTGTGCTGAGAACCGTTTTCGTTTTTCCTTTTTCTGGTGATATATTTTATCTAAACTTTATGTCTCAGTTGAGTTGATGTAAGGCGGTGTAACAAAAGTATTTTCGTTTTTTTCTTTATTTATAATCAAGGGTCATTGTTTTAACTTTTTAAGTAATGTCTGACTGATTGTGGCGTGTTCATATATTTTTTTTTGGGGTTTTTCGCCACGATCTAAAACTCAAAAAATATCAAAAATATCTGTTTTTATGTAAATAAAGAATCACTGGGTAAAAAAACAAAAAACCAAACGGAGATAAAGTTTTAACGTTAACGCTTCGGTAGGTCTTATTTAGGAGTTTGTATTTATGTTAGAACATTTTTATATTTTTAAAATTTTGTTCGTTAGGCAAATTTATTACAGAAAAGAATCACTGAGAAATGTGTTTCCGTTTGGTTTTTTTTTGTTTTTTACTCAGTGATTCTTTATTTACATAAGAACAGATATTTTTTGAGTTTTAGATCGTGGCAAAAAACCCAAAAAGGAAACAAACATATTTTTATCGACATTTCCATGTTGCCGAAGGGCAACGAAATATCTTGAAACGGACTATATTTGATTGTTTTACATACATAGACGCATTATATATTGGCTTGGCTCCCATTCAAAGAGAAAACCATCACTGAGTCGGATCGAATACTAGGACACCAGTCTCTTTACTTTATTTACATACATAAGAACTCATTGTCTCCATAAAAGTTTCGACTTATTTTTTGTTTACTAATAAACAAACGTCGATTTCAGAAAAGACCGAATAAAGATATTGCTTCCTAACTTGTTCCTTTGTAATTTTCCCAAGTCCGACCCTGCACAGTCCCATATATTTCCCAAATTAATTACGGTAATTTGACCTCTTTATTTGCTTTTTTTCCTGCTGTTAACGAAAACAAACAGAAGTCATTCCAGGCCGGCATGGCCTTCGTCATACACGCGTGTTTCACGAAAGTTTTTTTTACCCCATCTTAATTTTTTCCCCTTTCAAATAAGTTAGTCGAGAAAAATAGGGAAAATATTCTTTTAATAACGAATAGGTACGCCACTTTAAATTTTGTTTTGTTTTTTTTTGCTTCCGACATCATACTGTAATACATTCTGTCAAAAAAGTAGCGGGAATTGATCATTTGAAAAGCCCGCTTAAAGGGACTATCAAAATTATTTTTATCCCTATGTTGGTACGACTGTCCTCTATACTGACGCGGAGTTTGAACATCATCTATCATTTAGTTTGTTTACAGTGGTCGATTTTGTCTTCTCAAGTGTGTTTTTTATCATGGATAAAAACATCGAACAAATAATTTGTCTTAATTTTTGCATTGCAAATGGAATCTCGTGTGCCGAGTCGCTGGAAATGTTGCAGAAAGCTTACGGTGAATCAACTTTATCAAATACACGTGTATGTGAGTGGTACAGTGCATTCAAAAGCGGTCGAGATGTGGTGGAAGATTTGCCTCGCTCAGGTCGGCCATCAACGTCTTCAACTGTCAATCGTCATTAAAATCGTCATTTAAGTTCGAGAGAGATTGCCGCTGATCATTATGTGTCTCATGAATCAATTCGTACCATTTTAAGCGATTGTTTGGGCATGAAACGCGTTGTCGCTCGACTAAGGCCGAAAGACTTGAATTTTCTTCAGAAATTCAATCACGTAAACGTCGCTGTAGACATGCTAGAACGAGTCAATTCCAAAACGTATTCATAAAACGCATTGTTACTGGTGATGAGACATGTGTATACGAGTTTGACATGCAAACCAGTCAACAAGCTTCGGAATGGCGCCTTCCAACTGAGCCGAAACCGAAAAAATCACGTCAAAGTCGATCAAAAGTTAAGGTGATATTAACTGTTTTCTTCGATTATCGCGGTGTTGTGTACACAGAATTGTTGCCAGAAGGTTAGACGGTAAATAAAGAAAATTATCTGAGCGTTATGCGGCATTTGGAGAGCAAATTCGTTGAAAAAGGCTAAATTTGTTGAAAGAAAACTCTTGGATTTTGCATCATGGACAACGCACCATCTCATAAGGGTAGCATTATGAACGAATTTCCGGCCAAAAACTCAACAAACACCATGGAACAAACACCGTATTCACCTGATATGGCTCCGGCCGACTTCTTTCTCTTTCCAACTTCGACCAAACTCTTCCAACCAAACTCTTTTCAACTCAAATGACCACTTCGAGGCACCAGTTTTCAGTCGATAGAAGACATAAAAGAGAATTCGCGGCGAGAACTGAAGTCGATTCCGGAAAATGCATTTAAAAATGTTTTGACAGTTGGATTATTTGTTGGCTTAAGTGTATTATTTGGGAAGGGGTCTACTTTGAAGGCGATACAATAAAGATGGATGAATTATAAACATTTTGTGTTTTATTGATCAATTCCCGATACTTTTTTGACAGAATGTATAACCATTTTAGTTCAAAATGGATTTCAGGGGTTTTGAAACCAGACAACTCAATTTATGTTTACTCTGCAAGTGAAAGAAACCTGCCTTCAAAATTTCTGAATCTTTGGTTTATTTTGAAATGAAAAACAGTAGGAATTTTTAAATGAAAAATAAAATATGCCGACTTAACATGGAGAAACTTCTTTTGCACCACTCTGTACTAAAAGTAACATTTTATCTCCAATTTCGTCACGTAAAATTCGAACATTTTCGAACCACATTTCCAATCTCCAACTTATTTCCGATCGTGCTCGTCTCTAAACGCAATTCTCCCAGCTAATCCATGTAAAACAGCGAATTTCCAACGATAATAATCTAATTAAATTTGACAACATCGCTCGCCGGAATGTGACGCAGTGAAAATCGGGACCAAAAACGGGGAAATTTCGCGCGAAAAACTAGCGAACGATATCCTTAAAAGGCGGAACTGTGTTAGTCGAAGAGAGAAAAAAAAAACGATAACCGTGTAAAAATGCCGGGAAGCGTGCGGGTTTAACGAACAGACATGAGACCGACGATCTGATGCATCAGCGGAATTTTTAAGCGTCGTCGGTGATCGGTTTATCCTGGAGGAAGGCAGTTGCAAGAGCTCACCCCCCCCCCCCCCCCCTAGGGGTGCTGTTTGGAACTTTTCCGGAAGGAAAGACGTGAAAAATGCTCGCTCTTATAAGAAAAGAAATTATCTAGATAATCTGAAGGTTTTATCGGTGCAAGTTAATTACATTCCGATTTAGCGGGAATCTATTGACCAATAAAGAAACGTTTTTAAAAGACAGTGAGATAATACGGAGGTAAATCAAATATAAACTGGAATTTTTCAATTACTTTCCTCAGCCAATCACGAGCGGGCTGTCAGTGTAGGTTGTTGCAGTGCAATGTATTAGGAGTGGGGGAAACGCTTAGTGAGCTGTTTCACTCATTTTTTTTGTCAGTACAGCCACGAATGAGCAACAGGTTCCACCGTCCGTTACGTAACGGATTATAATAAATAAATAAAATTAATAAAAACGATTAATATCTAAAAATTTCCACTGTATTTAAAATTGTATGTAAGACAATTGTTTCGACACGCACTGCTTTTTTCAAATATAAACTGTACTAAATTAACAGTGAGAAAAGTAATGACAACCTAAAGTGTCGATGGACCTATTAGTACCATAAAACATGATAGAAGGGAAATCCATTTTTTTGTCAACGTCTAGGAGGGCAATATAAGTTTAATAACGATGAACCATATCTAGCCGGTCATTTAGCAAAATATCCAAATTTTTTCTTTTATTAATATCTAGGCTTTCTAAAAGATATAATTTTTTGGAATTTATGTACCATTATAAAATTATCATTGAAAATATCATAATGAGAATTATTTTGTTGTTTAGTGTAACTTATTTTATATTCGTTGAACTTAGTAGAGAAAGATCTTCTTGTTTATACAACATAAACTTTTGGACAATTTTGATAATTTTATAATGTTACATAATGAGAATAAATCCAAAAAATTAAATCTTTTAGAGAGTCTAGAAATTAATAAAAGAAAAAAATTGGATATTTCTCTAAATGACCATCTAGACTTTAATGGTTCGCCGTTATTACACATATTGCCCTCCTAGACGTTGACAAAAAAAATGGATTTCCCCACTATCATGTTTTATGGTATTATCAGGTCGATGGACACTTTAGGTTGTTATTACTTTTCTCACTGTTAGTTTAGCATAGTTCGTAATTCAAAAAGGCACTGTGCGTCGAAACCATTGTCATACATACAATTTTAAATATATCGGAAATTTTTAAATATTAATCTTTGCTTATTTATTTAAAATTAATTTCTATCAAATATCGGCTACCTCAGTTAAATTGGTTATAATAAAGTTTTTAACCAAGGAAAGCGTCTGACATATTAACTCGGTTGAAGGTTCAGTATGGGGACGATACATTGTCTAAGATCCAAGTGTTTGGTTGATCCAAGAAGTTTAAATGTGGACGAGAAAGTGTAGTAAATGTAAGTCATAATTAATTATTGCATTATTGACAACATTGGTGCAGTTCGTGACCTTATCGAGGGTGACCGGCGGCTCACTACTCATTAAATCGCTTTAAAGGTGGGTATTAGCTTTGGAAGTGTTCAAACAGTCATCAGAAATCATCTTGGCTTTAAGAAAATCTGTGCCCGATGGATTCCGAAGTTGTTGACTGATTATCAAAAAAACATCCGATTGCAAATCGGTAAGAGGGTTCTAAATCGATTTCGGCGGGAAGGAAATACTTTTTTGAAGCATATCGTGACATGTGATGAAACATGCATGCATTATTACACTCCAGAGTTAAAAATGGCGAGTAAGAAATGGCGAAGGAAATAGGAAACCTGTCCTGTAAAAGCCAAAACCCGTTTCTCAGCCGGTAAGGTGCTCGCGACCATTTTTTTTGATTGGAAGGGAGTTTTGCTGATATATTTTCTACATGATCGACGTACGGTTAATACTACCTACTACTGCCAGCTGTTGGAGGCAACAAAACTCGCTTATAGGAGCAAAAGACGACGTTCGTAACAGAGACGCCCTCCTTCTCCATGACAACGACAGATCACACACAGCGGTTTTTCTTTCGTTAAAACGAAAGAAAAACCGGAGAATATGTATTGGGAAACCGTTGAACATCCCCCATACCGCTCATATTTGACACCCAGTGATTATTTTCTGTTTGCGCTCTTGAAAGATGCACTTGGAGGGATACGACTCGACAACGATCAAGCTGATAGCTTGGCTGATGACTCAAACTCAAAATTTCTGTGAGCAAGGAATTCATAAGCTTCCAAGCCTCTGAGAAAAATGTGCAGAGCGTGGAGGACACTATGCCGAGAAATGATCAATAGTTTTTTTGCATTATTTTATAAATAATAAGGTGATTCTATTAGGCTTTCCACATAAAGAAATTAAAAAAGAACACTGAGAAATTGAACAAATTTAAAAACATGTATTTGCCCTTTGAGGTTATTTATTCATTACAATTATGTATGAAAGATGATATCATATAAACGACCGCGCTCGCGGCTCATGTGGAATGACGTAATCGGTTTGTGAAAATTTTTCGACTTCTCTGCGGCACTATTCAGGTTCTATGCCGGCTGTTTCGCCTCTGATCTCCTGTTTCAGCTCTGCAATGATGTTCGGTTTATTCTTGTAGCTCTCTTCAGATACTATTATTATATTTACAAAAAAAAAAATCCTGGGAGGTTAAATCACATGAATGCGAAGAGCAATCGATGTCGCCGTTACGTGAAATAATGCGACCTGGAAGCTTGCTGCGCAGTAATTGTCCTGTTGTAACTAGAGATCTACGATATCGATATCTTCCAACTACTTTCAGAAAAAATATGCATGATCCTTGAAAAAGAATGGACCAATTACGCCTCTGGACCAAAAGGTTCACCAAACAGTCACCTTTAGAGGATGCATTTCCGTTTGAATAGTCTCTCTTGGATTTTTCCCCTCAGGGTCCAGAGGGGGGCTTTTCTCCTTCCCTCTGAATACGGTCTTGACGAGGTACCCTAGTCCTGTTTGTGTTCGTTCTGTAGAGTCTCGATTATCTGTTTTTCCCTTTAGCTAAATTATTGTGCGACCCGTGATGATGACTGGGTGGCAGCTGAGGGAAACAGCTGTCGCGAACGGTGCCTCCAAATTACCTCCCGGGTTGATGTAACAAGGAACACTGTTGCAGTTGACGCATTTTCTCCCAAACTCGTGGAATACTTAAGCCCATTAACCATTCAACTTCTCCCCCATCTCCAGGGTCAAAGAAACCCTGCATAGCATCTTCTATAGAAATAAACAACACTAGTTCTGATTTTGATAAATGTTTCTCCATTCACAATTCGTAAAACTATTCTTGGAAATGTAGGCGACTTAGAATAAATTAAAAAATAAAAGACGGAACATTGTTAGCTGTAGTTTTAAATGCCAACCAAGATAAAAACATTCCATATCTTAAAAAAAAACCACACATATGATGTCAAGGTTGAGCCGCATAAATCTTTAAACTGTTGCAAGGGAGTCATTTCTAGCCTAGACTTTTTAAACTGTGAAGAGTCGGAAATCTTAGATAACCTGAAGCAATTTGGCGTTGAAGCAGTCAAGAGAATACTCACAAAAAAGGAGACTTCAGTCATCCCAACTAGGAGTCTAATCTTAACCTTCAGAAAATCTCCTCTGCCTGACAGAATTAGAGCTGGCTATTTATTGCTTAAAGTTAGACAATATGTCCAACTACCAGTGCCAAAGATTCGGCCATATTTCGCTGAACTGCACTTTTTCTCCATTATGTCCCTCTTGTGGTAAAGCTGTTCATAATGGTTCCCCATGTCTCCCATCTCCAATTTGCCCCAATTGTGAGAGTCATCATTCACCGAGGTATAGAGGTTGTCCGGTCTACGAGGAAGAATTTCAAATCCGACGAAGAATTTAAGTCTCTGGAAAAATTCCTTATTTTGTTGCTAAAGCCAAAGTTAAAAATTCCACTCCCTCAAATATGCCTAGTTATGCAACCATAGCAAGTCACAGCAAAACAATGGTGTCAACTTCCACTCACTGTGACCTCAACATTGATTTATGTCCTTCTAAAACATCTGTTAAGGTGCAACTTCCCACACGTCGTGACCCCCTACTCCCTCCCTCCCCTTCCGGCCCTCCTTCTACTCACCCCTTATCCTCTTCTATTCCTATCCTCAAATCTTTCCTACATGTTCACCGCAAACCTTCCGTTCCTCTTTCTTCTTCTACTCTTACTTCATCAAAATCCCTTACAACTCGCTATCTCAACCTTCTAATAAATCCTCCTCTATGGAAGATATGGACCTAGATTGCTCATCGCATTCGAACACAAAAGATAGCAAGTCCATTTCACGAAAATCCAATATTGGGAGGCGGTATCCACTCCTTCTAATCTATCACCAGGCTTATTTAAAACTCTCAAACATAAGATTCAATCCATCCATTCTTCAATGGAACATATATGGTTTTTATAAAACGTTCGAAAAACGAAAAATTGAAATTGATCACTTTAAATTTTAAGCCTGCCATAATCTTATTACAAGAAACAAACTTCAATGAATCGTCTCGTCCCAGTTTCAAAAATTATAATATGATAAGAAAAAATAGGGAACAAGCCTTACGATGATCGGGTGGAGTCGTCATAATGGTACATGAGTCTTTAGACTTCTCCACCATCAAAATAGATTCAAATCTGGAAATTGTGGCAATCTCTACTCATTTGCTAAAGAAAGTTTCCATTTGCTATGTGTATATTCCACCATTCACTCCCTTTTTCCTTCAAGACCTAAATAATATCTGAACTAAACTTCCTTCTCCTTTCATCATATGTGGAGACTTCCATTCTCATAATATTATGTGGGGCTCCTCCAAAACATATATCAGAGGACCATCTCTCTTTTACAAAAACTTTCGCACCAATTTCAATGCAGTCGTATTTGAACCATTCTGATAGTCCTTAAAACTTCATTCTCTCAATTCTCTCCAGAGCGGCTGTTGGATAGAAAAGCCACAGTTAAAGCCTCATGCCTAATTGCTAAAGATGATTTGCATTGAAAAATTTACCCCTTGTTTCAGTATCCATTCGGCAAACACACGGCGCTGTTGATGGTCTCGAGGCTTCATTTTCTGTGTTATTTGGAGTTTGTATAGATGTATCTGCAAATCTTTTGTTAAAATTTGCTGTTTGGTGGAATACGTAAGGCCCACTTGCTGCGATCGATGTGCTTGGATTTTTGGCCACACTTTCACGAACAATGGCAATATTTTGTTTCGAATGGCCTCTACGAGCCAGAAACTGAATTTGAATTACTTTTTATGTATAAAACAATTAGGTTTTTCAATAAAAAATAATTATCGATTTTTTTATTTTATTTTAAAACTTTATAATAAATAATATTGATAATCGATGCGAAAAACTTTTCAAAAACTTGTTACAATTAATTATAATTGAAGTAAAATGTATAAAATTTAAATAAAAATCACGTGAGTACGAACGCGCCACGATTGGCTGCTATGTTTGTGACGTCGTCAACGGCTTTTATTCGTATATATACTGTCAAAATTATTGTTGGTTAACAAAGGGTTCATAAAGGCCAATTCTAATAATATACCTGCAGTGGATATTTTTATGGTCACAGATTTTCTGAAAAATGACATTTGGTTCAATTCAGCTGAAGTTCGAGGTGCTAAAGCATCAGTGTAAGTTTTTTAAAACAAAAGAATGTAAATGTAAATAAGAAACAAAATATTTCTATTAAATATAATTATAATAAAATATAATTAATTTCTATTAAATATATTACACTATTTATTATTAAGTTAAATATTTGTAATATTGGTTTTCAAAAATATTGAAAAATGTTAAATATTGAATAACCAAAAGATATTTTCTAGTTTTGTAATTATTTTTTGAGCGTAAAAACAATATAAAGCATAATTAGAAAAACAAAACACATACATATTGTTTAAATCTCTAATTTTATTTCAATAAAGAATACCCTGTTAAATATACATAATAAAACTTCCCCCAATTAGGATAATATATTATAGTAGATTGTAATATGTAAACTACATTAATAATTAATTCAGAATAAAAACAATCACTATCCAAAATTATATACATATGTATTTGATTGCTTTCATTGAAGCTTGCAAACCTTTTAAAACCACACCGATTCTTCAGACCACCACACTAAACTCTATTAACAATATTTTCAAAAAAAATCCACCCATACTACATTATTATTTTAATTAAAGTTTTCAGTGTTTTTAAAACGATATCGATTTTTCGCCTTATATGTTTTACAAACCACCACATTAGACTCTTGTTTTAATAATAATTGCAAATATAAATAAATGTGGCTGCTAACTGACTCTAATGCATGACCAGCTAGAGATTTTCTAAATAAGAGAAGGCACCTAAACCTTTTTGTTTTTGAGTGGAATGAGTGGAAAACTTATAGACGAAGTGTGGAACTCTCCTGTTAAGGTCTACCCACTAGAAAACCACTATATACCACAACATATTCTGGAACCACTGAATAATTTTCCAATCTATGTTTAAACATACCCTATCAAATGAATATGTTCAATCAATAGATGAAATGTACCAAAATCCTGAAAAACACAAAATACTTTAACTGTTTTGTTTTTATTTAGAATAAACATATACCATTTTCTTTACTTTTTGTTTGGATAGTAGGTTTGCTTTTCTATTTTTTTTGCATACTCCTTCAGATGTTTGTTTTGATTCAATGGAAAACTGCTTTGCCAGTCCTTAATTTAACTAGTTAGTGTTCATCCAACTAATCACACAAGTTTCTGTCCTCTTCAACCATCTACGAATTAAACTAACTGTAAAAACTTTCATAAATATAATACTTTTCATATACGATTATCTTCCAAATCAGTAGTCGAATTTTGTTCTTGTCTGTTTTTGTCTAATTCTTGAATATTATTATTCCTATCCTACAAAATTGAAGATGCTGTAAGGCTTTTTTATTGTTACTACCCTCGGTTGAGTTGCTACATGTAGATTATTTGCGGACACACAGGAATATGCCTTCTTATAAATTTGGCACGTTAATTTGTTATCCCTACATGAATTAAATAATATAAGTAAAAGTTATAAAAACGAATGCAAAAACTTACTTACTGAACTTACCTTTGAGCCTCCATATATATGAGAATAACGTCGAAAACAGCACCGAAAACCTAGATAACAATTAAAAGTAAGTATATTTTCAAATTGAGCGCAAACCAACCAAAGCTGTCAAAGATATAGGTTAAACCTATAGAGTAATGACTAAAGATCGATAAATGGTTTTATTTGCCCGAAACTCCGATTCTTTCGGAACGTCTGTTCAGAAACAAGAGTTGAAGCAAGAGTTTCTCTGTGCGTGGGGGGGGGGGGGGCATTGCCGTGCTGCAAAATCACTTTTCCGTGCCTTGTAATCTATTCTGGTCGCTTTTTGATCAACGCATGCTTCAAAGTGATCATTTGCAAACGACAGCGAACGGTATTCATTGTCTTCCCTGGTTTCAGAAGCTCATGGTACACAACACTCTTCTGATCCCACCAAGTGCACAGTATGTTGATGGTTGATGGATGTTGATGGTTGTCCTAAGTCAACCCATGATTTTTTGCATTTTGTATCTATCCATTTTTCGTCTCCAGTCACGACCGGATGCCAAAAAGTGTTTCATTCATGCTGGAGAAAGCAAAACATCGCAGACGTTTTTCGATGTTCCACTTGTCTGTCGTTCATGTGATGTGGTACCCATTTTCCTGTCTTTTGGATCTTTCCCATGGCACGCAGACGATCACAGATGGTTCGGCGAACAACATTTACCCTCTCTGCCATTTGTTCTTGAGTATCAAGGACAATCATATCAACTTAAAAAGCAAATGGTTATATCGATACGGTCAGCGAGTATACTTTGTGTTAGTAACTGTTGAACTTTTCCTTTAATTACAAACACAATCCCTGATATAATTATTATTCCGGCATATTAAAAGCGAACTTTTAACAGCCACTATAAAAATTAACTCGAGATCTAATTTGACCGTTTAAAACCTGAACAAACCCAAGTCACAATGACTCAATTACGACACCTCCACAGCAAGCACTGCAAACTTAATTTTCCCAGCTAATCCATGCAAAACAGCGAATTTCCAACGTTAAAAACCTGATTATCTTCGACAGCGACGACGGTTGGAATGCGTCGCGCTGAAAATCGGAGCCGAAAATGAGGAAATTTCCCGAATAAAATAACGAACGATATCTTTAAAAAGCGGAATTGTGCTAGTCGTAGGAAAAAAGACGTATAGTTGTGTAAAAATGCCGGGGAATGTGCGGGTTTAACGAAGAGACAGGAGATCGACTATCTGATGCATCAGCGGAATATTTAAGTACCGTAGGTGATGAGTTTATCCTGGAAGAGGCAGTTTCAAAGCAGTCAACCCAGAGGCGTGCTGTCTGGCTCTTTTCCGGAAGGAAACTCTACGAGAAATATCAGAAAAAATGGTCGGACCAATAAGAATAGAACGAATACATGAATGTTTTTACAATGACCATGATTTTTTGCTTTTTCTTTGTTTCATTTCTTTGTTAATATATGTTTATATTAATATAAATGATTTTTGATTACATTTATGACTAGGGTAAGATTGCTGAAGTCGTACCCCCAAAGGAAATAGTACTGTATCTTTATTTATTTGCTTTTTAATGAACATTCGAGGAAAAAAATCTTATCAAAACAGGTGTTTTAATGTTTTCAAAAAAGTGTCTTCGGTATGATTAACCTTCCCTATATAAGGGGAATTGGTGGGGTTTGAGATAGTCCGAAAATAAAATTAAATGAAACCAACACAAATTAATTATTTATGATACTTATTAATAGGAAATATATTGTAATAACTAATAGTGAATGAGTTTAAGTAAAACACATATTTATTTATACATTTTAATAGACCTTTATTTATAAAAAAATAACAAAAACTCAACTTTTTTTTCAACTTACAAACTATTCTAACAAACTAGTCTTTTTTTGAGTATTAAATTCACATGGTAGAATCAGTCTTTTCAATGTATAATATATACTAATGTATATGTACTTTTAACCTATTGATAATTTATAGTAAAAACAAAAAATGTTAGTTGAGATCACGGGCGTAGCCAGGGGGGGGGGGGGGGTTCAGACCCCCCCGAAATAAGCCAAATACTACCTAATATTATACCGAAAAAATACGAGGAGTGAAGAGAGTTAAATCATTACATTTGAATTGAATATATATCCGAACTAGTGGACAGTAACGCCATCTCTTGTCATTTCATTTCATGTTAGTATATTTTTGTTGTTTTATTTACTTCAAACTAGGTTATTATTATTTTTAGCTTTGTGATAAAATATTAAGAACGATAGGTGCGAACTAAAATGTATATGTATGTTATATCAACTTCTCGACCTCTAGGCCACCTCTACCTACTACGCGACGCCAACCAGTACGCAATCTTCAAGGTTTTCCTAGTAACAAGATACCCTTAATCTGCAATTCTCGCGAAACCTGATAAACCTAAACAATATCAATATTAGATCATCCTCCGGAACAGCTACGCAAGCGATTACATCAGCCAAAGAAACTGTCTGGAAGACTTCAACAAGGTTAAGCGTCCGTGACCAATTCTGCCCATACAGCACCTCCGGGACCTAAAAGAAATCCCAGGACTCATATTATTATTCTACGTCTTGCTATGTCAGTTTAAAGGAAGAATTCTTTTACTGTTCTGGAGATATGAAAAACCACCTCTTTCAACCGCCAAGGGTTGATTTTATTATTATTTTTTAAACAGAAGCTTTTTATTTTTTGATAACTTACTTATCGTAAAAACCACAAGGCTCTACCTTTTATCGTTCTCGGGATATGAAAACCCACCCCTTTCAACTCCCCAGGGTTTTTTTTTATAAGAAATACAACTACAAAGGTAAACCTAAAATGCAAAAATTTCCAACTAGAAAAACTCCATTTTAAACAAAATCAAACATTGTCATTTAGATGGCGGCCTTCTCCGCCCCCCCCGATCCCCCCTAAAGAGGGGAAGCTGTACATTTTGTAATGTTACATTATTATATCACTGGTACTGTAAACGCATATCAAATTTAAAGCTGATTGGGTATCAAAAGCGAAAACTGTTTTGTCCCTAACATAAAAATAGACTAACAAAACAATAACGTGAAGCTAAATAAAACTTTGTTAAAATCATATTTTTAAAAGAGGCGGCTAGGGGTGCCTAAAACACATATTAAATATTTAGAAAAATAACCATATTTTACGACAAAAAATACCTTACCTTAATGTGGCGTAAAGCGCAGGTTTGCGGAGCTTGTAAACTTTAAAATACACAATATTTTTGGAACAAATAACATAAATTTTTAAAATGTCCTTCTAAATATCACAAAATTTATCAAAAACTATATAATCAACTTCGAAGTATTTAAATAACTGCACTTTGGCGTTTTCATATCATTCAACCTGTCAGAATAGTGACAGCTCAAAACAATGCACGTTCATACCTAACCTGGTAGTAAACAACTTAAGCCGCTTATTAAATAGGTCTCGCCAAATTGACTTTCGTTAAATAGCAGCGTAATAGATATTACAAATTTTGACTTTCAAAATGTATTTTGTCTTTCTTTAAATAGTCTATTTTATGATTTTAAGTGAATTTCTTGGATTTGTTGATAACATCATAAACATCTAATCTTGACAAAAAAAATCTGCATGTTCCAAACATATCGGCATGTTACATTTTTTACAGATGTGCCTTGTCCTTCTATATTTTTTTCCTCGGGCACAATGAACATCTCTGTATTGTATCAGGTCTTTTTGCCGGCGGTTCGTGTAGGTTTTCAAGGGATTTTGGAAAATAATTTTCAATTCTATGACGCAGTTGTCTAGAAAGCCTTTGGTTCTGTCTTCTTGTGCCCAGGTTTGGTCTTACTAAAGATAATCCAAATACCCGAATGAATTTTCCTCAAATTAGTTTTGTTTCTTTCGATGTCATTATTGAACATTCGTATAATCATACTATTTATTACAGCCCGATTAAGTAAAGAAAAAAATATTGTACTACTACATCAACTACATCAACACCACTTTTGGTTTGATTGTAAAATGTAATAATAGCCGATTTTTGCTGACTTCCGGTTTCAGGATCAATTTCTTTGTCGTGATGCAATGACGGCATCATTTACATTATTTTTGGAAACTTGGTACGTGGAATAAATTGAAATATCGTTTGGAACACAAACATTCTAGTAATTACTTCACGATTTTTCACAATTTTGTTAGCGCGTAAAGTTCCAACTACAGCGAATTTATGTTAGTTCAATAAGTGATTAGTGCTTTTGTGACTTGTGAAAAAGTTATCCATTGTAATATTTCATGAAGATTGTGTATCTCATAGTACCATTCGCTGAACTACGTCAAAAGGTTTGTTACTGACAACCTGAGGATTATTCTCGGGTTGTCTGCCGCAATATATTTCTATATTTAGGATGTAATAAGTAAGAGTTTCATACGGAATGTAAGCATCTAAACAATTAAAAAAATCAAACGTAGTTCTGATAGTCTTTTTCATAGTTGCGTGCATGCCTCAACTTTCGCCATGTTTTTCGGGCACTTTTTGCGTGTGTAAAAGCTGTGAATATTATGTTTTCAATGTAACTAACAAAAAAACTGTAATAATTAATTCACTATCAATAGTAGAGTTTTTGTTGCTTATATATTTGAAGTAAAATATTAATACAAGCATTTTAATAAAATATATAATGTTATCTGTAAAAAAGCATCTCAAAACCGTTGTTGTTATGAGATACGTCGAAGCGATACGTGTAGTAAATCATTTTCGGAGATTTATATTACTTTATTAGTTTGTCAAACCGTTGTCTCGAATATCGTCGACAAATTATTAAATCAACAAAACAAAAAAATATAAAAATCTCATCCAAAGTGTGCTAAATGTGATTTGTTAAGTTTTGTGATTCTAAGTTAAGAAATGTGGACGAGGTGATGGTCGATTCCCACCGATTGATCATTTTAACAAATATACGTATATTTGTTCACTTCGTTTCGAAGAAAGTGGTCCAACAACAGAATATTCTGACCCCATCAGTTGTGTAAAAAAATCATGTATCACGTACTTTTAATCCATTTAAATGTTAATGTAACAGCTCATGCTATAACCTCAAATGATGAATGTTTATTGTAGGTAAAAGTAGAAAAGACCTATTTGGCTAAAAAATATAAATAAACTCGACTTAAGTTAATTATTTTAAAAAAATAATAAAAAACACTGAAGAGGTGACTTATTTCTCTCGCTTTTCTGTTCCAGCAGACACAGTTTGTTGCAGCTCCGAAAATGGTATGCCGTCGCTGTCTGAATCAGAAGATGGTATATCAGCATCTATTTCGCTGTTGGGGCTAATCGATCTGTCTTTAATCTCTCACTTCCTGAAGCAGCGCTGTCAAATCTGGAATTATTCCGTAAGAAAGCAAATCTGTTTCTACACATTGTATCTCGAAACATATCCATGCCTGTACCATCGGTGGTCCATAAGTCAATAGTGTTTTGACGACAAGAACGTGCTCAATCAGATAGAAAAAGCAAACCGAAGAGTGCTCTCATTTCTTCCAGTGTTGTTTCCCATTTTTGGGGATCATTAGTTGACTGCAAACGAAGTTTGTCAAAGCGTGCAATTCACGATGCCATCAATCATATTATCAGGAAAAAATAATAAAAAACACTGAAGAGGTGACTTATTTCTCTCGCTTTTCTGTTCCAGCAGACACAGTTTGTTGCAGCTCCGAAAATGGTATGTCGTCGCTGTCTGAATAAGAAGATGGTATATCAGCATCTATTTCGCTGTTGGGGCTAATCGATATGTCTTTAATCTCTCACTTCCTGAAGCAGCTCTGTCAAATCTGGAATTATTCCGTAAGAAAGCAAATCTGTTTCTACACATTGTATCTCGAAACATATCCATGCCTGTACCATCGGTGGTCCATAAGTCAATAGTGTTTTGACGACAAGAACGTGCTAAATCAGATAGAAAAAGCAAACCGAAGAGTGCTCTCATTTCTTCCAGTGTTGTTTCCCATTTTTGGGGATCATTAGTTGACTGCAAACGAAGTTTCTCAAAGCGTGCAATTCACGATGTCATCAATCATATTATCAGGAAAAAATAATAAAAAACACTGAAGAGGTGACTTATTTCTCTCGCTTTTCTGTTCCAGCAGACACAGTTTGTTGCAGCTCCAAAAATGGTATGTCGTTGCTGTCTGAATCAGAAGATGGTATATCAGCATCTATTTCGCTGTTGGGGCTAATCGATATGTCTTTAATCTCTCACTTCCTGAAGCAGCTCTGTCAAATCTGGAATTATTCCGTAAGAAAGCAAATCTGTTTCTACACATTGTATCTCGAAACATATCCATGCCTGTACCATCGGTGGTCCATAAGTCAATAGTGTTTTGACGACAAGAACGTGCTCAATCAGATAGAAAAAGCAAACCGAAGAGTGCTCTCATTTCTTCCAGTGTTGTTTCCCATTTTTGGGGATCATTAGTTGACTGCAAACGAAGTTTGTCAAAGCGTGCAATTCACGATGCCATCAATCATATTATCAGGAAAAAATAATAAAAAACACTGAAGAGGTGACTTATTTCTCTCGCTTTTCTGTTCCAGCAGACACAGTTTGTTGCAGCTCCGAAAATGGTATGTCGTCGCTGTCTGAATAAGAAGATGGTATATCAGCATCTATTTCGCTGTTGGGGCTAATCGATATGTCTTTAATCTCTCACTTCCTGAAGCAGCGCTGTCAAATCTGGAATTATTCCGTAAGAAAGCAAATCTGTTTCTACACATTGTATCTTGAAACATATCCATGCCTGTACCATCGGTGGTCCATAAGTCAATAGTGTTTTGACGACAAGAACGTGCTCAATCAGATAGAAAAAGCAAACCGAAGAGTGCTCTCATTTCTTCCAGTGTTGTTTCCCATTTTTGGGGATCATTAGTTGACTGCAAACGAATTTTCTCAATGCGTGCAATTCACGATGTCATCAATCATATTATCAGGAAAAATAATAAAAAGCACTGAAGAGGTTCTCTCGCTTGTCTGTTCCAACAGGCACAGTTTGTTGCAGCTCCGAAAATGGTATGTGGTAGCTGTCTGAACCAGAAGATGGTATATCAGCATCTATTTCACTGTCTGTATTGCTTTGAATACTCATGTGATCTGAATCATTATCAGACTCCAGTTCTTCATTCATATATTTTAAATCAAAATCATCCTCTTCATCTAAATGTGCGCTTTGAACATCCGATTTCGTTAACCGAATCATGTTTAAATGAAATTATTACCTGCAAATATTATTTTTCTACGTTAAACATATAAATAGATATATGAATAAATAAATAACAAAAATAGTCAAACCTACGTTTTGAATCACGCGCCATACAAGGTGGGGTGTGTGATACCAATATAGAACTAACAGGACGGAGCCTTGTCTATCTTAATGCACGTATAAATGGAGACGGAAACGGCCATATTGAAACACCACAGATGACTCATTGTTTTGGAATTTTGGTAGTTGGTGTCAACAACTTAGAAGTTTATTAGTAGATTTGTGCAATTTTAGTATTAAACTTGAAGAGATTTATCACTAAACACCAAAACACTTTTTTGAACTGTTCGACGCACGTTTCGCTAACCATGTTAGCATCATCAGGAGATGATTTAATCTAATTCTAAAACTAAACTATGTTCTATTTATATGAAAACCATACCTAACGAAGCGTGTAAAATCATGAACCGTGAAGTGTACTAAGCCTTACATTAATAATTGAAAAACTTGACTGAAAGGAATCGGTCCTTTATCTCGGTTCATAATTTTCTTACATTTTTCTATTTGAATGCTTTCATATGCATCCAAAACCTTATTATTATTAACACTTTTAATTAGTCGTAAATTACTAATATCTATACTGTAATACTAACTAGTAATATAAGAGTAATTAAAGACTATTACTAACTTGTTTTTACTTGCCTTACGCCACTGCCAAACCGGAAACAGTAATCGGCCATATGCAGTTACCATTCTGGTCGCACTTACAGCATCATATGCTCCTTCCTGTAGTTTTATATTGAAAGGTGATACCTAAGCAAACTTTACGCACGTGTCACGCGCTTTGTGTCAAACGTCGGACTAAATGAATTGCACTGATTGGAACGGCAACGTCGCATTTGCAGCTATTGAGAAAATGAACTCGCAAATTTCGCGTTTTTATTGTTTAAGAATTATTACGAGTTTTTAATCGCTGGGGTGTGTTATACCCGACCTCGTACACGGAAAGTTAAGGCGCCTGGTCGCCTAATTCGTACCACCTATAGCCTAAGTCGTACTTAGAATAAGCCGAGTTTTTAATTTATGAAGCCATCTTTACAATTTAAAAAAAAATGAAAAAAGCAATAAACGTACAGCTCATTCAGAGCAACAATGATTGCACGTCATCAAAATCTATGACGCACTCACGTTACAATGTTGCCATATCAACATCAAAATACCCAGACTTTGGCATTTGTATGATCGATAAAACTGTAAATGAAAAAGTAACATGAAATAATACGAATACATACCTCTCTCACAGCGTTTAATGGCAAAAGAGGAGCCCCATCATCTCGTTTCTGTTCAAAATAACTGATAAGTGACGAGGCAAGCTGCTTACGCTGATCGCTTAACGGTTTTGGCACTTTTTTGCAATTATAATCGCAGATTTTTTACTACAGAACTCACAAAAACAGAAACTAAACCAGAAAATAGCTAAAACAACAAAGAATACAGTAAAAATAATTCAGAAACGTTTGAAGGCACAACTCTACGCACGATTCTACGAAAAACTTTTGTAAGGTCGGCAACACTGTCCAGAACCACAAACCTAAATGTTATCTTCACAGCGAATTCACAGGATGTAATCCGCCGGCTCACCGTATTTTTATCCTATTCTAATAGGATTAGAGGAAGAAGGAAATAGAGTGCTTCAATCTTTAAATGATTTTTTATTTCTTATTGATTTAAATTGGCAATAGATTTGTCTAGATTGATGTCGTGCAACTACTGTTTCTTTGAATGAGCTATATGTCGTATATGAACGAAATGAGTGATTAAGTGTTAATCATCTGGCTTGTTAATAATCTTGCCCTGTTGATTGCCCACTTGTATATGTTTTTGTATTAACATAATATTTTGAAAAACCTTAAAAAATAATTATTCAGTATGTAATAATTGTTTCGAATTGTTCTAAACCTCCAATGAGTTTTTCCACCTGGTTTCAACTTGACACATCCAAAACTGACACTCCCCTTGCATTCTAGCCACCCCAAAAACCAGATCCTGTAAAATATACAGAAGCCGTCGTCTTCGAGGACGATTCGTTGCAAATCCCGGACGTGGAAGTTGACTCGATGGGACGCTGCTCACTGTCAACCGGTAGACAGCTTAATTGTTTCGGTTAGCGAGGAATGAATTATGAACATGGGCGACGGCTCGAGTGTGGATTTCATCGGGAGAAAGGGGGAAACCAGTCGGAGGGGGAGACGAAAAACCACCTGGGACAGACAAAGGACTCCTTAGACGTGTCCGAAAGGGCCACGTTTTGGTGGAATTAGACGATAATGTAGGGATTTGTGTTAGAAAAAACGTCTGGGAGACTGCTCCATTTTCTTTATACGCCTTAATGAATGCTTCGATAAAAAGCACGATCTTCCGGTGTTTATTATTGTAAAATTGTCACTAGAAATCAATAGTCAAATCAAAGAAAAGCATACTTTCAATGATAATTGTATAATAATGAGAATAAATCCAAAAATTAAATATTTTAGAAAGCCTAGAAATTAAGACAAAAAATTGGATATTTTGCTTACTTACTTGTTTACCGTTATTAAATTTATATTGCCCTCCTAGACGTTGATAAAAAAATGGATTTCCCCATTATCTTTTATCACTGTTATCACTGTTAATTTAGTATATTTGTATAGTTTGTATTTGAAAAAGGCACTGTATGTCGAAAAAATTGTTTTTTACTATTTTACTACTATTTTAGACTACTATAAGAGACTGGTTCGGTGGAAGTAAAAAAAAATTAAATCTTTTAGAAAGCCTAGAAATTAAGAAAAAAAAATGGATATTTTGCTAAATAACTAGCTAGACCTGAATGGTTTACCGTTATTAAATTTATATTGCCCTCCTAGACGTTGATAAAAAAATGGATTTCCCATTATCATGTTTTATGGCATTATTAGGTCGATGGACACTTTAGGTTGTCATTACTTTTATCACTGTTAATTTAGTATAGTTTGTATTTGAAAAAGGCACTGTATGTCGAAAAAATTGTTTTTTACTTTTTACTACTATTTTACGATTTGTGATATAGTGGAAATTTTTATATATTAATCTTTGCTTATTTATTTGAAATAAATTTCCATCGAGTATCGTATCGACTACCTCAGTTAAATTTACTATATTAGCAGTTTGAAATATTATAATCTGGCAGATGGATTTGGAATACTGAGGAGATCGTGTAAGGTGTGGGTGAGAGAGGAATAGTGAGAAGTGGCAGCAAGATCTGGAACGGTGAAGAGATGCCTGCAACATGGCAGGAGGCGATGATATGCCTAATTGATAAGAAGAACTTCTGAAGAAAATATCCACTTTGATAAATACTTGCTGATTTAACTTTAGAATACGTAAATATGTAAATCTTAAAAGAAGTACCGAGTTTTTCAAATTGAGTCGTACACGATACAACACCGCCTTAAAATTGTTGAATTATTTTCAGTGGAAAATGTTTGTAGAAAAACAAAGTAATATTTACGCTTTGCACAATTGTCCATCTGAAAGTACTATCAATTCATCTGTTCAAAAATTTCAAGAAACTGGTTCGGTGGAAGTAAAAAAAAAAGAGCAATATATAGTTGTAGTGGTCGTTCACAAGAGTATATTGATTTGGTACGTGAAAGTGTTGCTGAGGACCCAGACATTTCCATTAGTCGATATTCGTAACAATTTGGACTCAGTGAATCCACAACATGATGTATTTTACGAAAAGATTTAGCTCTAAAGGCATATAAGGTTCAAATAACATAGGAACTGAAGTCACTGAATCATTCAAAACGTCGTACATTTGTCACTTGGGCCAGAGAACAAATGGATGATTGTTCTCAAAAAGGCGTCTACTCAGATTCACATTTTGAAATTGGTGATTGTGTTAATAAACAAAATTGCCGCATTTGAGGTGAGGAAAATCCGCGATTGTTTCATGAGAAACATTTACATCCTAAACGACTTACTGTTTGGCGTGCATTATAGCCGGGAGGTGCAATTGGGCCGTATTTCTTTCAGAATGTTGCTGGTGAAGCTGTAACTGTGAATGATGTTCGATAACGTGAGATGATAACTGGATTTTTATGGCCTGAATTGAATAATATTGACCTTGTTGTAATTTCAACATAATGACGGTATACCTCTTCTAATGAAACAATTAATTTATTTGAGAAAAAATAATCCTGGACGAGTTATTGCAATAAACAATGTTAATTGGCCGCCAAGATCATATGATTTGACACCGTTGGACTATTTAATTTGGGGTTATGTGAAAAACCAGGTCTATAAGAATAATCCACAATCGATTCTTGAACCAAGGGATGAAATTATTCGAGTCACTGGTGAGATAGAGCTACGAATATGCTAAAATGTCCTCCAAATTTTTAAAGAAAAGAGCTGCACGAGGTGGTCATTTATGAAATGTTCTCTTTCGTGTTTAAATGTCATACACTATGCTTCAATTATCAATAAAAAGCTTTTTGAAATCAACGCAAATTCTATGTTCTATTCAAGAATTAAAAAACCGCTCAATTTGAAAGGCCTTTTACTTTAGATGAACTAATTAAGAGACAAAAAATGAGATCATGAGTTTTCTTTAAGTATATTCACTTTAATTTCACGTATTGTTAATAATAGATACTTTTTATGATTAGTAGTTTAAAGACGGTATAAATATTGTATATGATCTATATATACAAAACTTTACTGACTGAAAATGTGTAAGCAGAGCCGTCTTAAATATATTCGACATTGGGGTGCAAAAACCAGCCTGCGCCCAACTTGTTAACCCCCAAAAAAACGCAACATAATTTTTATGTTTCTTTTATTTATTTATTTATTTATGTATGTATTTATTTATTTATTTATTATTCTAGAATCATATGTTACATTAAATGCATATAGATTATGGTAGTATCAAGATTTAAGGCGGTCTGCTTGCGCCCCCTGGGATTCTGTGCCCGAGTGCCACGCACCACTTGTATCCCCTGGTAAACATGATCCTGTATATAAACAAATATTACAAGGAATACATTCGAACTACCGAATAAATGACAGTTTGCAACACTATAAATCAACATATTCCATTCTAGTATATCCTGATTTGAAAATTTCACAACGCAGACGTCAACAGCATCGAAAATTCCCTGAAGAAGACGTCCATCATGTTCGATATATGCAAGTTTGCGGCAGCCCTTAAATAAAAAGTCCAGCGCCTTGATAATTGTCCTAGATAATTGTTTAATTTAAAGAAGAAAAATCATAAATTATTGATATAAGCATAAAATACCAGAAATAAACTCCAAATTCTGAGTAGAGTTGAACGCAACACTACATAAATCAATACTGCACCCCGATTTGAAAGTTTCGTAACCTAGATCTCGATAACATCGAAAATCCCCTGAAGAAGGCGTCCACCATGTCAGATATTTCCACATCGCAACACCCAGGTCGCGATAATTCTTATTAAAAAATCAACCGGGAGCAACTCTCCGACACCGCTTCAAACATCCACCCCCCCAAAACCCACGCCCTCGCCCCCATCATGCCGATCTCTTTCGCTCCGATGGTCTTTTCGGTGTGCATCCCAGCAGAAACGTACACGACGCGCGCTGGCCGTCGCTCGGTTTCCCAGTTGATAAAACTCTCGCGAAATTTTATATAGCGACCCGTCGACCGTACACATCGAATTCAGGGAAGAACTAGGTTGGAAGAAGAGGGAAATGAGCCACCTAGTACATCGGGGATTTATCGTTTGTGGAAGGACGAGTACGGAAAAGAGTTTGGCAAAAAAAATATACCTGGTGCAGAGTAATAAAGTGAACCCCCTCGAAGAAGATACAGAGTAGCGCATAAAATAACGTCTGTTTTTGAAATAAGTAGCAGTTGTGAAGGGGGGGGGGGGGGGGGGGTTGACGACTACTGCATATTAATCCCGCACTATCACAATTTATGCATATATATATATATATATATATATATATATATATAATAATAATAATAATAATAATAATAATAATGACTGGCAGGGGGCGATTAGTCCGCTTGGTGAGTGGCGCCACCACCTTCCCGAGCTGAGAGGAGTAAACCTCTGAAAAAACAATCCCCAAGCTTAAGGTGGAAATCCATCGTGCCGAGGAGCTGAATGGCACAGGGTTGGAGTGTCTCTAACGATGTCTCCGGATACCAAGCGCCCTCCGGTAGTAAATAGCTTTCCCATGGTAAATCGGGGCTCTGCCTTGGGTGACCGTTTTTCCCTTGAACCCAAATATATTTATGAAGAATAAAACACATAATATTATACAAGGCGGTAGGGTTTTGCGGACAAGAACCCTTCGGAACCGTCGGGAGGATTTGTCCGGGGTTGGTGAATCTGGAGCGAGTGGCGGTTCCCAACTCTATGGCACCACAAGAATGGCAATGAAAGAGGCACTCGAACAACAATTAGATCATCTAAGTCTAGCAACACCAAAGACTTTACTACAAAATCAACAGAGAGCGGAAATTAATAATGGAGTAGAAGATCAAAATACCCCGGTACTTGCTGGCTCGCCCCTAATAAGGAAGGCGGTCACTAGGACCGAACGCACTCCACGTATCAGATGGACACGCGAAATGAATATTGATGTAATGCGTGCCTATTACTACGTAAACCAGTGCGAAGATAATCCGCTCCCTGGATGGAGGCATGCACTCCACCAAGAATATAAAAAGAGGTTCCCTGAAACTCAGCTGTCGGAACAAAACTTAGCCGACCGTAAAAATGTAACTCTAAGGAAAAACTATCTAACCGAATCGGAATTAATGAACATCAAGAGAGAAATCGGTAATGAACTACATCAAAACATTACATATCAACAACATAAAGAAGATACTATAGACTTTCTTAACTCGAATACAGAGGAGAAACAAGTAGAACAAACTCAAACTCATCGTCTAAAATTGAAGAATCAATCTCGCAACGTAACTTTTCTAACATACGAGAGAAGTTTTACAGCAATTTGGCCAGTTTTACTGGCTCAAACCCATTGAATAGACCAAAAATTCCAGTACTGCGTAATATTGCAAAATCACGTATTACTCTAATGCAGATTAATAGAGTTTTGGAATCACATCTATCTGGGATGACAAATTTAAGCGATATACATCTTGCATTATATTGTGCAGCAGTGACTGTCATCGAAATTTCAGGTCAAAAGCAAGATATAATGAACTAGAAAAGCGAAAACATTAAAATTCAGTATTTGCAAACAACCAAAAGAAATTTTATAGACAACTCGAAGCAGAAGGTAACAGCAAGTCAGAACTTAGGAATATCGATGTGTCTTCCTTTGCGGAATATTGGAGATCGGCTTGGAAAAAATCAGACGGCTACGAAAAATTGGCTCCTTGGGTTAAAACCATTCAAGAACAGTCAAATGCTCTCACAGATATGGAGTCTAACGATTTCACAGAGATTGACATTTGCACTGCTGTCAGGAAGACTCACAACTGGAAGGCGCCTGGACCAGATGGATTGCATAACTTCTGGATTAAAAGCTTTACAGCCGCCTAACCCGTACTTGCAAATGCATTTAAAGAGGTTTTAATAAATCCAGACACTTTCCATGCCTTTCTAATGGAGGGCAATACATACCTACTGTTCAAAAAAGGGGACGTTAAGCAACCCAATAACTACAGACCAATCACATGTCTGTCAGTGTTATATAAACTGTTCACAGCCCTACTCAATGAAAAAATCTACAAACATTGTGATAAAAACAACATTTTTGAAGAAGAACAGAAAGGATGTATAAGAGCAAGTATGGGCTGCAAGGAACAATTGACGATCGATGCTGTAGTTCTTGAGCAAGCGCGAAAAAGAAAACGCAACTTAAATATCTGCTATATAGACTACAAGAAAGCATTCGATAGTATCCCTCACGATTGGCTGGTTGAGGTTCTGAATTTCTATAAAATTAGCCCCCAGATTATTAATTCTTTAAAGTGCCTGATGGGGAAGTGGAAAACGAATCTTTTTGTCGGCCAACAATGCATTGCTGCTACAAATATCGAGAGGGAAATTTTTCAAGGGGATTCCCTTTCTCCAATTTGGTTCTGTTTAGCATTGAACCCTTTGTCCACACTACTCAACAACAGCAATATTGGATATAAACTTAACATGAGGAATCCAAGAAAGCTCTCTCATCTACTATATATGGATGACCTTAAATTATATGGAGAAACTAGAGAAAAATTAAACTCATTGATAAAAACGGTTGAAACATTCAGTAGGGATATCAGAATGTCATTCGGACTGGACAAATGCTCTACCATTAGTATACAGAAGGGAAAGGTTCAGAGTCAACATTCAACACTTTGTAACATACAACAACTACCACCAGAAGAATCCTACAAATATTTAGGAATACCCCAAAAGCATAAACTTGATCATAACCAGTTAAAGAAGGACTTTTCCACTCTATACCAAAAGAGACTTACAAAACTTTTAAACACCAAACTGAACGGAGGAAACCTCATTAGAGCGATCAACGGTTGGGCGGTGCCAACTCTGACATATTCTTTTGGCATAGTTAAATGGTCAGAAACTGACCTTGATGAACTCGATAGGTTGACGCGCCGAACATTGACAAAGTTCCGATGCCTGCATCCAAACTCATCTACGAAAAGACTATACATCCCAAGAAAGTTGGGGGGTAGAGGCCTTGTAAACGTAAAAAATCTCTGTCTCAATCAGGAAAATAGAATGAGAAAACACTTCCTTGATTCAAACAGTACGTTAATGAAATTGGTTGCAAATGAGGATCGGGGTTTCACCCCACTGAACCTAAATAAACAAAATCGTATTGATAGCAGAACAACACTCACGGACTGTGTTCGAGAATGGAAAGGACAAACATTGCACGGAAGGTTTCCTAAGTCACTCGAAGATGACACCATTGACGAACAATTGTCTCTGAAGTGGCTGACCGATGGACTCTTGTACCCAGAAACAGAAGGTTTCGCGATATCTATTCAAGATAGGGTAACAAGAACAAAAAACTATGAAAAGCACATACTGCATTTGGACGTAGTCGATAAGTGCAGGAAATGCGGTACTTTGGGGGAAACAATTGAGCACCTTATTGGCGGTTGCCCGGCCCTTGCTCCTAATGCTTATTTAGGACGGCATAATCAGCTGGCAAAAATTATACATCAACAAATTGCAAAAAAATACTCGCTATTAGAAAATGCACCTCCTCCATATTATAAGTACTCGCCTTCTCCTGTACTTGAATCATCCGATACCATTCTTTACTGGGACAGACCAATCACTACTGATCGAACGGTTGATTATAACAGGCCGGATATTGTTCTAATCAACAAAAAGGACAAGAGGGCTTTTATAATTGACATCGCAGTGCCACTATCTCACAACATTAGAAAAACTGAGATAGAAAAATCCACAAAGTATGAAAATCTGGCATACGACTTGAAGAACCAGTGGAAACTGAGTAAGGTAGATGTAGTGCCCTTCGTTATATCCGCCGAAGGCCTGATAAGTAAGAGATTTTCAAAGAACCTCGAGAGCCTCGGGATCTCGAGATCGATTGCCATAGTAGGACAGCGTGCCGTGCTCTTGCAGACGTGTCACATTGTTCGTAAGATATTATGCTAGGGTGAGAGGAGCTGAATTGCTTTTTCATCTTGGCATTGGAATACCGGCCAGCATGAGCTGAGATTCTACAGTAAGGATGAGCAGAATAATAATAATAATTTATTGAATCCTTAAGACAATACAAATATGCATGGATCAATTCAAAACAAAAGCATGCACATTGCCACATTTCTGTGCATACAAAGAATATATAACATTTAAACCTACATATAAATATTTTATTCTTGATAAAGTATATAATTTAATAATTTAATAAAGTATTTATTCAATCCCCACAACAATAAAAATATCCATGATTAAGTCGGATTGAAAGAATTGACAGAATGTTCAGTGACACGACCTCAGAAATAATTCATGAAATGATAATCTTGCACAAAGAAACATTATTAATACGACATATATTCTTCTAAACTATAAAAACTTTGACTTATAAGAAATTCGCGGACTAATTTTTTAAATTCGTTGTCATTCTGAACATGCTTAAATCGTTGTGGCAACTTTTATACAGCTTCACATCCCTATAGTAAACATTATGTTCCACTATCTTACATGAATGTATTGGTAAAACAAGTTCATCAGAGCTTCGTGTGTCATAGTGATGAAAATCACTATTTTTTACGAATGCTACAAAATTTCGCCTAACAAAGATGATAATCTCCAAAATATATAGTGATGGTAGAGTCAAAATCCTGCATTGTTTAACAATTGGTCAACATGTTGCCAGTAGTGACACCCCACCCATCATTCGAATTATCTTTTTTTGTATTTTGAAAACACGCATCAGATGAGGCGACCCACCCCAAAATATCAAACCGTACCTAACGCGACTGTGAAACTCTGCATAGTAATATGAATGCACAATATCTGTGGTACCAACCCGTTTCAACCTATAAACAGCATATGAGACAGCAGCTAATTTCTTGCATAGTTCAGCTATGTGTTCATCCCAGCAAAGTCTGTTATCGAGATGAACACCCAGAAATCTAGTACAGGATGTTTGCTGTATAGACTTACCGTTAATTTTTAGTAAATACGACTCCGTTATAGTGTGTGTTCGAGGAGTAAAAGCAATAAAGCTGGTTTTGTCCACGTTAAGGGATAACTTATTATTCGTAAACCAACTATAAAATTTATTGAGCATTTCCTGTACCTTTTCAATGGCTCCCTGCATGTTTCTATTTCCTGTTAAAAAGCTGCTATCATCAGCAAACATTACGATATTTCCGCTACTGCAAACATCTGACAGATCATTAACAAAAATTAAAAATAATAATAGACCCAAAACAGATCCTTGGGGCACTCCAGAAATAATCCTTAACCTTTCATGTTGCTTCATCAATCTGTACAACCTGGTGTCGGTCAAACAAGTAAGATTGTAACCACTCTCTCACACGACCACTCAAGCCATAGTGATGAAGTTTGTCCAGCAGTATTGCGTGATCCACCAGATCGAAAGCCTTACTTAGATCCATAAACAGACCAACACATTTGCAATTATCGTTTATGTTTTCATATATCTTGTTTAAAAATTCACAGATTTCTGAATGTGTAGATCGACCACTTCGAAATCCGTGCTGTGATGATTTCAATATATTAAAGCGCACAAGAAAGGACATGATCTGCTCATATACTATACGCTCCAACAGTTTAGATAACGTAGGTAGAATCGCTATTGGTCTATAGTTGGAGAGGGAGAGCCGGTCACTTCTCTTGAAGACAGGAATTACTTTTGATGTTTTTAATGCCCTCGGAAAAATACTAGTTTCCAGAGACCAATTCACTAGATGTGTTAACGGTATTATTAATGAGTTGATAGACTTCTTCAGTACAACTGAAGGAATATTATCTAGCCTCACAGAATTTGTATTTTTTAGTTTTCTTACTGTTTTAATTATGTCATATTGGTTAACTGGCCGTTCTATCATAGAGTTTTGAATTGGAGTCACTTGTCTAACCCTAGTAGCAGCCATTGAACTCACCAACACGTTCTTAGGAAGATTAACAAAGTATTTATTAAAACAACTAGCAATTTCATACTTGTCTTTCAAAGTAATTCCATCCTCATCCCTTATGGCGCTTATGTTAGTTCTTGTATTGCGGTATTTTTTAAAATTATTGTTTATTATTTTCCACGCCGTTTTTGACTTGTTCTCCGATTCAAAATATTGTTTCACATTGTAAAGCAGTTTAACCCTTCTTATAACCTTTCTATAAATTCTTTTGTACACCCTATAATGTGTAGCATCTTGTTCGGCTCCGAAATATAGTTTCGTTCGATACAAATCTTTTAAAGTAATAGTTGACATTATGATACCTCTTGTCAACCAAGCTTTAAATTGACCCTCATTGGACATTCTCACTTTTCTAATGGGAAAGCACATATCAATGTAATACTCCAAACAATGCGAAAATGCCTCAAATCCCCGATCCAAACTTTCAGTCTGAAATACGTCATACCAATCTTCCCCGCTCAGATACAGCTGAAATAGTTTCATATTAGTTTCACTATAATTTCTTTTAAATTTTGTTATTTCGTGCAGATTTGATGTAATTGGAATCTCTATTAACTGAGCCGAATGATCAGACAGACAATTACTCCAACAATACAAGACAAACCACACACATATATATATATATATATATATATATATATATATATATATATATATATATATATGTATATATATATATATATATATATATATATATATATATATATATATATATATATATATATATACATATACATATACATATATATATATATACATACTGTTCAGTTCCATAATCTCATATGGAACACACAACAACCTGCATCTCCGCCTAAATGAACATTTTTGTTAGTTGCTTGACTGGGTCTCTCGATGTGTAGACTCTTTAGGGTACATATACCATACCATCAAGAATAGGGAGATCCTATCCACAGCCAACAACCCATGTTTTCGCCAACTTCCCGTCGGATGGCGTATATATGCAGTGTTAGATTTTCTTGGACTGCTTCCAATGAGACAATAGCAGCTGAGTTTTATCATACCCAACTGTTGTATTCCACAATCTCATGTGGAATTCAACACACAGCAACCCGGGTCTCCACCTAAATGAACATTTTTGTTGGTTACCCGACTGGGAACAAGCTCCACTCATCCCTTCAACTGGATGGCATATGTTTCGTCTCTGTATGTTTAGACTCTTCAAGGCATCGACATATATCATGCCATCAAGAATAGATATGACAAGAAACATGCGAAACATGCGAATAATATCTAAAAAAAAATTATAGTTGTTCTGAAGATGGTTAAATAAAAATAATCGAAACAGAAACAAAATGAAAAAAATTTTTTTTTATTATAGATTGTTCCATGCACTTCTTTACCACCATTTCTCAGAGCTATATTTTTGGTTTTTTTGTTTCCTTGATACACTCGAAATTTATAATGCTTTTTAACAATTATTGCACGCTGTTTTTTTCTATGGCGTTGCGTATTTTCTAATCGGAACATTCATAGATTATAACTGTCAAACTATCCGAGTTACCAATCGCAAAACAAAAAAAATTGCACGAAATTTAAATCCAGTCTTGAATTTGGATCACCTTTTAGACGTTGTTGAAATGTATAAACTTAACCAACAAAGGGCTAAGTCCATATGCTGAGAAATAAACTGGGTGGGGGTAATAAGGCGAAACCCTTTGGAGAAGAAGTTTTCCAGGTCTTTGGTTTCCATTTTATTTTTCGATAAGCCGGTTCTTTTCTGGACAGCTCATTCGTTTGTCGATTTCTTTTTCGAAAATATTTATTCGACACCTGACAGTGGGAGGGGGTATCTGCACTCCCCCGTTCCCCCTAGGCCCCAGGAAAACAGCCGACGAAGGTGTCGAACGGCATTTTTTCTCAAAACAACCTGCCATTTACCTAATGGATTCCCCGGAGGGTCTATGCGCGCCAACCCTTCCGAAAGTGTTGTTTCGAACTTCGGCTTTTTCCCTGGAGGGGTGTGGAGGAGGGACGAGGAATGACGGGGGTTTCCACCTTCTTCTGCCGCCTCTATACTGCCGTCGCGTCACGCCTGTCACTCGAGCCGTCTCGCCGACCTGCCAGCTCTTTTCCAATGAAAATATCCTATTATGAAGGGTTCTTTTATGTACGGGGGTGTTCTGATACATATATTGTTCGAAAAGCAACATTTGAGGCACATCCTTCTTTCGCGTTTCAACTAATAATATAAATACTTCCGATGTTTAGGACATGATTGGTGCAGCTTTGACCGTCGCACCATCAGACTGTTAATATTTAAGGCTAAGTTGTTCCGATCTTCCTACATTTTTCTCTCTGGCCGACAGAGAGAACAGGAACCATCATAGAGGAACTAAACTAGTTCAACTCGTCTCAGGGTCAGTTGTTAATATTTATGGCACTATTTTCTACTCATATTGTAGCATATTGAACGCAGATTACGACTTAGATTACTGCACTATTAACAACTTAACATAACCCCAAAGAAAATAATCTAAAGGCATTAAACCACATGACCTTCGTCTCCAATTAACAGGTCCGTTAATTAACAGTCCGTTCATTATGTAGGAGCTAAAATAGTTTAACTCGACTTATGGGCAGGCTGTTAATATTTAGGGCACCATTTCATACACATATTGTATTGTTTTTAACCCACATTACGTCTCTGAGCTTGAAAAGATCCGACGATTTCTTTGAATTAATAATTACCACTTGTAAGCCCCATCATGTAGAAACTAAAATAGTTCAACTCTTCTTACGGCCAGGCTGTTAATACTTAGGACACTATTTTATATACGTATTCTACTCCTTTCAAAGCAGATTACTTAACTATATCAGCTTAAAAAGACCAGACGTTTAATTAATTAATCATTACCTTTTGTAAGCCTCATTATAATAGTAAGTTTCCATCATGTAGGAACTAAGATAGTTCAACTCGTCTCAAGGTCAGACTGTTAATATTTAGAGCACTATTTTATATACATATTATAGTATTTTTATCGCAGATTAAGGCTCTGAGCTTGAAAAGACCCGCCGATTGTTTTTAAAATTAATCATTACCATTAGTAAGCCCCATCGTGCAGGAACTAAAACAGTTCAACTCGTCTCAGGGTCAGATTGTTAATATTTAGGGCACTATTTTATACACATATTGTAGTGTTTTTAACCCATATTACTTTGAGCTTGAAAAGAACCGATTATTTTTTTAAATTGATCATTACCATTAGTAAGCCCCATCATGTAGGAACTAAAACAGTTCGACTCGTGTTACGCCCAGGCTGTTAATACTTAGGACACTATTTTATACACGTATTTTAGTGCTTTTAACGCAGACTACTTAACTACTTGAGCTTAAAAAGACCGGCCATTTAATTAATTAATCATTACCTTTAGTAAGCCTCATTATAATAGTAAGTTTCCATCATGTAGGAACTAAGATAGTTCCACTCGTCTCAGGGTCAGACTGTTAATATTTAGAGCACTATTTTAGACACATATTATAGTGTTTTTATCGCAGATTAAGGCTCTGAGCCCCGCCGGTTGTTTTTAAAATTAATCATTACCATTAGTAAGCCCCATCATGCAGGAAGTAAAATAGTTCAACTCGTCTCAGGGCCAGGTTGCTAATATTTAGGACACTATTTTCTATACATTTTGTAGCGTATTGAACACAGATTATGGGTCTGCACCATTAAAAATTTAACATAACCCCAAAGAAAATAATGTAAAGGCATTAAACCACATGACCTTCGTCTCCAATTAACAGGTCCGTTAATTAACAGGCCGTCCATTATGTAGGAGCTAAAATTGTTCAACTCGTCTCATGGGCAGGCTGTTAATATTTAGGACACTATTTTATACACATATTGTATTGTTTTTAACTCACTTTACGTCCCTGAGCTTGAAAAGATCCAACGATTTTTTAAATTAATCATTACCATTAATAAGCCCCGTCATGTAGGAACTAAAATAGTTTAACTCGTCTTACGGCCAGGCTGTTAATACTTAGGACACCATTTTATATACGTATTGTAGTGCTGTTAATGCAGATTACTTAACTACATGAGCTTAAAAAGACCGGACGTTTAATTAATTAATCATTACCTTTTGTAAGCCTCATTATAATAGTAAGTTTCCATCATGTAGGAACTAAGATAGTTCAACTCGTCTCAAGGTCAGACTGTTAATATTTAGAGCACTATTTTATACACATATTATAGTATTTTTATCGCAGATTAAGGCTCTGAGCTTGAAAAGACCCGCCGATTAATTTTAAAATTAATCATTACCATTAGTAAGCCCCATGTGCAGGAACTAAAATAGTTCAACTCGTCTTACGGCCGGGCTGTTAATACTTAGGACACTATTTTATATACGTATTTTAGTGTTTTTAACAGAGATTACTTAACTACTTGAGTATTAAAAGACCGGTCAGTTAATTAATTAATCATTACCTTTAGTAAGCCTTATTATAATAATAAGTTTCCTTCATGTAGGAACTAATATAGTTCCACTCGTTTTAGGGTCAGACTGTTAATATTTAGAGCATTATATTATACACATATTATAGTGTTTTTATTGCAGATTAAGGGTTTGAGCTTGAAAAGACCCGCCGATAGTTTTTATAATTAATCATTACCATTAGTAAGCCCCATCGTGCAGGAACTAAAATAGTTCAACTCGTCTTACGGCCGGGCTGTTAATACTTAGGACACTATTTTATATACGTATTTTAGTTCTTTTAACGTAGATTACTTAACTACTTGAACTTAAAAAGACCGGCCATTTAATTAATTAATCATTACCTTTAGTAAGCCTCATTATAATAGTAAGTTTCAATCATGTAGGAACTAAGATAGTTCAACTCGTCTCAGGATCAGATTGTTAATATTTAGAGCACTATTTTATATACATATTATAGTGTTTTTATCGCAGATTAAGGGTTTGAGCTTGAAAAGACCCGCCGATAGTTTTTATAATTAATCATTACCATTAGTAAGCCCTATCATGCAGGAACTAAAATAGATTAAATTCAGAATTAAATAACCATTGATCATTGCTCTGTAATGATCCTCATTAACGAATTGATAAATTTGGATCTTCATGGACACTGCCAGCAATAGCGGCTATATTTTCTTTGGAACACACAGTTTTTTGTGTTCTTGGTTAGGTGATTATGTGCACCAGAAAGGACTTTATAAGTTTGGCCTACAGAACGCTGATTTTGCACCACGATTGTATTTTTTGAGCATGTCTCTGCACCAATCGACACAAGTTCTTTTTTGAGTGATTATCAAATTATGCGGAATCCAACGCGCACAAATCTTTGTCACTGTTAAATTGCATGAAAGATTTTCATGCATGTGTATACTAATGCCCAGGGATGCCTTAATCTGACGGTACATCACATGCCGATCTTGCTTTATCAGTTCGCGCACAGTATCGATATTTTCTGGCACAACAACCGATTTTGAATGACCTTCTTTAAATTCGTTCGTGAGCGAAGGATAGCTACGATTGAATTCATTCACTAAACCAGTGATATACAGTGGTTTCAGATAGTGCTTCATAGCCAAAAGTCGAAGTGAGTTGATCGAAGTAAATCGTCGCATGGAAATTCTTACGAGTTAATTCCATTTTTTAACTGAGATGACAATTTCAAGTCGCTCAACAACACAAATAGCGCCTGTATGACAAAACGTTTTCAGTACTTATACATTCAACACCGTCAAACTTTACGACGTGTACGTCAGATGGCGCCTAGCGACACCATTGTTGTCAAATCTGGATACATAAATAGCAACCCTCGTATATATTTTTATTTATCTATTTTATGAAAAATGTTTGTTAAACTTTTTGCGTTTTACAGTTTGGAAATGGGATATTTAGACGAACCGTCGAGTTTTATGAATAATTTAGACTCGATTGATGAGATATTGATCACTTTCTTATTTTCTATTGAAAAATATCCGTTCAAGCTGTTTTAAAAGGATTTCTTCTCGACAATAATTCCAGGACAAATGAAATTAGTTAGAGAAGTTCAAATTGATCCGCATTTACTTAATTAAGCGGAAGAAAATTTAGACGCATCGATTCGAAAGTCTGCAAATTAATTCCTGACCCTGTTTCGCAGGAGGTCCCCCCACCCCTCCCACTCCAAGTCCATCGGTGTCCGCGATACCTCACTCTGCACCCCCTCGTCGCTTCTGGAAGCCGTCAATCCCGGTTCTCCATTATCGATCACCATAATTTTCATTCGGGGTCGAGGCTATTAGGAGCGCGTCGAAAGCAAAAAGGGCCACCCTATCAGTTTATCACTTGTCAGCAGCATTCACCGCTACCCCACGCGAACTAGCGGGCCGAGGGGGTTGTTTTTCTACGGTCCGGGGACCCGGGGCATGTGCCGTGTAGATGATGCCTGGATTGATAGCGAATCTGCGTTTATATTTATGAGTCGTCATCGGTTTGATGAAGTACCAAGTGAGTGATAAGTAACTGACCTAATTTAATACATTTCCCATCATGTAGTAATGTGTTATTTTTTTAATTTTATAAAACACTACCATCTACTGACAATAATTTAACTTAGGGCCGATTCCACAATGCAAGTATATACCTGGTATAAGCTATACTTGGAATAAAGTCTGAAACGCCCCTTCTACGATCACCTAACAAAGCTATTCTCGGTAGAAATCGACAGATATAAGTTAGCCGCTTGAATTTGGCCGTATATACTTCGAATATAGTTATACTTGCTTTCTATTGGCCAGCTTCAGTTGTCAGTATTAATAAACATAACCTGTCCTTTATATTCCACAGTTTTATGAATTTTTACATTCCAAGGCAATAATAGTTGTAACTGCTGTTCTGCACAATCTTGAAATAGATGAACATGAAGAAGAGCCACCAATCGAACAAGACTTACATGAGCTGCAAATTGAGCCTCCTATTGTTCAATATCATGATGTCCGTGAAAACAACAGAATACAAACATCACTGATTCAAAACCATTTTTCTAATCTGATATAATTTAATACGGTTTAATTATGTGGTGTACTGAAAACATTGTATTGTTTGTTTTACTTTGTATTTTAGTATGTAATTTTGTTTCCTTGTCTGTTTAGTTATGCAGCTATTTTGTTCGCTTAAAACAAATAAACATTTATCTATGAGAACGGTAACTTAGAAAATTGATGAAATAACTTTATATACCTAATTATGTTGTTGATAAACAGCAAAATAAATTAAAAACGAAAGTACATTTTTTAGAGTTTTATTTCAAGCCTCATGATAATACATCAATTTCTAAAATAAATAAAACCCCTTAATGCTAACTATTTATTTCTTATCTATAATGCTAGCTAATTATGTAATATTAACATCTATAAATAAATCATAATTATAAACATAGCATGCCTATGTGATTGGCCATACACTGTGACTGGCAAATAAAATTAATTAAGAAGATTGTTACTTTCGTCTCTTTTGAGTTGAGCATTTAATATTTTCATTTCCAACTGATGTTTTTTTTCCAAGCATTTTTCTTTCCTTTCTGATTTCTCCAGAAGTGCCATTTGAAAATCAATGAACTCAATCTTTTTTCTGGCCAACTCTTCATACACTTTCCCCCTACATCCTTGTTGCAACTTGGAAGAAACTGATTCGCTTTGATCTATGTAGGTGTTGCTTATTTCTTGAATTATGTTTACATATATAATTTGAGATTTGTAACACTTTGCTTTTAGGCTGTCTCAACTGGTGTGGATTCCATGAACTCCAGTTACAATTTGCCTATAATTATTAATTAATTTTATTTTATTACAAATCTTTTTCATTTGAGTATACATACAAATTCTATATTGGTACTAGAAGATTCATCTGTAGTACCTCCAACTGCCTTATATTTTGTTCTACAAAAGCCTCAGTGATGGGGCTTGCAGTGTCTTTTGCAACTGGCAAATCTGTATTTACTATAAAATATATACACAAGACAATATAACTGAATGAATCAAAACATATAAAATAACCCATACCAACAACAGAATAATACAATGTCGTTGCCCCAACACCAATCAAAGGCAGCACTCTATTTCCAACACTATCTAACTTTATATCTCTCGTTGGGCTTCTACCTGTTTTGTACATATATTGTTTCTGTTCCGCATATTCCTTCTTTATTGATTTTTTTAATGAATCCAGCTAGGTAACATTTTGACAGTTCTTCTTGTACCATAAACTATTGAACCTTCCTTCAATGAGTCTCCATTATATATCTTTGGTATTATTAGAAAGGGTGTCTGTTTTCTTCCAGTCTGGAATAGAATAATGCGAGGATCACCGGCACTATTACTACGTAAAACAACTTTATACGTACCGACAATTTCTTTACTTGCCTCAACCAAATCGACTAACAGAACAATTTCGTCAATCGTGAAATTATTGTACCGCTTTTTCTCAATTTTAATAAGATGAAACAATATTTTTATAAATAGAATAAAACTATTTTATACTTTGTTATCGATCACTTTTATTTTTAAATTGTGTAAGTATAGTTTCGTAAAACGATGTTATATTCTCAAACACTACTTTAAAACTAAGGTATTACAGCTGTTTATCCTATGTACCCAATTTTACACTTTTGTTATCACAAAGTAACGGACAAATTAATTAATTAATATTTTTATAATTTCCAAACCATTCACGTTAGGTTAGGCTTATAAAATGCTATAATTTCCCATGCCATCAACTGTCAACGATGGCGCAATTCCATTACTATTTTGACATATTAGAACTACTAGGGCGTTATTTTAGTTATAACTAAAGGTGTTGTAGGCAACAGGCCAACACCAAATATACTGAGAATAATACCTGGTATAACTTATTCCGAGTATAACCGTTCGCCGTTTATACTTGGTTTATACTTGCATTGTAGAATCGGCCCTTAATATTTCATAAGCTACAGTCTAATTAGTAACGGGTTTTTAAAATGAGCGGTTTTCTTAATTTCTGAATAAAACACAGATGGCAAACTCACAATTTGATTAGATCTAGTCTCATTTCAGAAGTGTAATGTTTGACATTTATAGACAATTTTAAACGGGGATGTTAATTGGCCACCAAGATCATGTGATGTGACACCGTTGGACTCTTTTCTTTGGGATTATGTGAAAAGACATGTCATTGGTGAAATAGTTCATAGCCACGGTTATGCCAACATTTTGACAAAAGAGGTCCTTTTTTCAAAGGTTCTTTACCATAAATAAATTGTTTTTTACTATGCTTATTGTTAAATTTTAAAATGTTAAATATTAAAATTTTAAAATTTATTGTTAAATAAAAATACTTTAGTGAACTCTATAAGAATGAAAGAGCAAAGTGTGGATAAGTTTCATATTAGACATTTGACGCTTTATGAGTTTCGAAAACATCAATGCCAAAAATGCTGTTTATCCTAGTTCTGTGGATAGCAGAATATATGATGAAATCTGGAAGACTTGTTGAATTTGAGAAGGATCTCTTATTGACTGAAATTGGGTTGATATTGACCGAAACAAACCATCAAGGAACTAGCCACAAAGCTTAAAACTTCCATGGTTCACAATACAAGGATGTTCAAGATAACTGAACAAAGTGCACAGTGGAGAAATTGTGGATGTCATAGCAACTTTCAGTTGAAAATCTTCAGTGCACATTTGTCCAGGTTTAGGTAGAGGTTTTTTTCTTGAACAAATTATTGAAAATTTTAAAGATTGGTTCAAAAATTTTTAAGATTGTGAGCAGGAGCTAGAAATCGGTTTTGAAGTCAAAGAAAAATTTTTATATTGTGTTGAAGATGATTCTACTCCAGGTATTGGGTGACAAGTTGGAGTTTCCCATTGGATTGTACATAGAACACTATTCGAATTTTGTATTCAATATTTTATGAATTGGAGGATGGTGAACTTTTTTTCAACAAACAAATTTATCGAAAAAATACAAGATACCTTTTATGAATAACGTTCAATTTCCTACAAAGATATATAATAGTCTTTCCACAGTAATGTTCCGCTGAAAAACTATAAAACTCCAAAATTTAAAAAATCCTATGTTGTTTAAATGGGAAATTGAAATTTGCGATGCGGCGCCTCTTAATATTAATTTTAAGAGCTCCAAATTTCACAATATTTCATCATTACTAACAATATTTTCGATAACTTTAAGAAAAAAAATAGTCGATTTTTTTTAAATATCTCGTCTGTTGACGGTTAGACTCATCAGGGTACCCACATATGTCCAAGAAGAGGGAGTCCCTCTCCACAATCAAACAACCCATATTTTCGCCGAACTCTCGTCGGATGGCTCATACATGGAGTTCCTCATGAGACTGTGGAACTCAACAGTCCTGACTACTGACTACTGTTGTCTTATTGGACGCAGTCCAAAGAAATAAAAAAAACTGCATGTATAAGCCAACCGACGAGAAGTCAGCGAAAGTATGGGTTGTTTGAATGCGTAGGGGGACTCCTTATTCTTGGCGAGAGAGCATATGTCGGTACTCCGATGAGTCGAACCACTAGCAGACAAAACATGTGCCCTCCAATGTAAGGTATGGGTGGAGCATCCTCCTGGTCAAACAACTAACAGAATGAATATATATATATATATATATATATATATATATATATATATATATATATATATATATATATATGATGATCATCATCATCATTCATCATCAGCCTGTGTCGATCCACTGTAGGATGAAGGCCTCTTCAGCATGTTTCCAACTTTCACGGTTCTGGGCTTTCCTCTGCCACTCGGGTCCAATATACTTAACGATGTCAGCAATCCATCATGCTGTCGGTCTTCTTCGCGGACGTTTGCGATCAAGTGGTATCCATTTCAGGATTGCCTTGGTCCATCTGTCGTCACATTGCCTCGTTATATGGTCTGTCCATCTCCATTTCAATTGCTTTACTTTTCCAATGATATCACATACTTTTGTTTGTTTCCTGATCCATGCGTAGGACATTCTGTCTCGTCTTGTAATGCCAAGCATACATCTTTCCATTCTTCTCTGTGCCACCCGAAGTTTTTGAATTGATTGCGATGTGAGTGTCCAAGTTTCACTTCCGTATGTTATAACGGGTATAATACACTGATCGAAGACTTTTCTTTTCAGACAAAGTGGGAGTCTGCTCTTAAACACTATGTTGAGCATGCCAAATGTCTGCCAGCCACATTTAACACGCCGTTCCATCTCTCAGGCGGTATTCCCCTCCATTGAAATCATCTGCCCAAGATATATAAAACTGTCCACAAGCTGCAAATCCCTTCCTAAAACTCAAATTCTTCTCTTCTGAACCAAGTTATTGAACATGACCTGACTCTTTTTCAGGTTTATTTTCAAGCCAAATGGTTCCCCAGCCCTTTGCAGTTCTTGTATGCGTCTTTACAGCTCTTCTGGGTCTTGTGAAAAGAGAACAATATCATCTGCAAATCTAAGATGGTTTACGTTTGCACCATTGATCTTTACACCATCATGTTCCCAATCCAGTTTACGGAATACTTCTTCAAGGCCAGCCGAGAAAAGAATAGGCGATACACCTCGTTCTACATTAATTCCCACTTCAAGATTATCAAGGTGAATTGTGGCTGTAGCTCCATCATAAATCGATTCTAATAGGTTTACTTATGCTTTATCTACCCCTTGGCTAAGCAGTGCATTCATTATCGCATGCTTTGAGATGGAGTCAAATGCTTTTTCGTAGTCGATAAAAGCCAAGCACAGTGGCATGGTGTATTCGTTGTGCCTTTCTATGGCCTGCTGTACAACCTGGATGTCATCCATTGTACTGAATCCACTTCTGAATTCTGCTTGTTCTCTTGGTTGTGTGTCATTAAGTTTTTTTTAATATTCTTTTAGAAGTTATCTTAGTGAAAATTTTGTACATTACTGATAGGAGGCTTATTGGACGGTAGTTCTTTAAATCTTCCTGTGCTCCTTTTTTATATAAAAGGATCACTTCTGCATTTTTCCATAAGTCAGGTACTTTTTGTTCTTTGAGGCATTTTGAGTATAATTTTGCCAGTGTTTTATGTAACGTCCGACCACCAGCTTTTAGCCTTTCGACAGTTACACTGTCCTTTCCTGGAGCCGTTTTTCATCGATTCTATAGCATTTGTTACTTCCTCCACTAGGATCTCTGGCATTTGTTCTTCCGTGGCTATTGTTGTCTTTGATTGGTTCGGATCTTCATATAACTGGCAATAAAATTTTCTAACAACCTCTAACATTTGGGTACGCGCCCTACACACTGTGCCATCCTCTCGCCTTAAGGCATATATTTGCGTTCTTTTGTTTCTCAGCTTCTGTTTAGCCTTGTTAATTCCTTTGTTTTCTTCCAGGCTTTTTGCACTAGCTGCAGGTTGAATCGGTGCATGTCCGCTCTGATACGTTTTCTTACTAGTTTTGCAGAGCTCAGTGTACACGACCCTGCCGAAAGGACTACCTGCATTTCTCATTGCCCGCCGTTTCTTCATTAAATCAATGGAGATTGTTTGAGATATTTTTCTTCTGCTGCTATTGAAGCAGCCATTTGAAGCACATTGTTGGCGATCTCTTCGTATTGAACTGATATTTCCACCTCCTCTGGATCTTGTAACGTAGCAAACCAGTTTGACAAAGCAATCTCAAAATCGCTTCCTCTCTCCAGCAGTTTTCCAGAATCTACCTTGCTCTTCTTTGATCTTACCATTCTTTCGCGCTCTTTTCGACAGTCAATCCGAACCCTTGCTCGTACCATTCGGTGGTCACTTCCAACATTAAAATTGTTAAGGACAGTACAATTGGTAAATATTGTTTTATCGTTGGTCATGGTATAGTCAATTTCACTTGTGAGCCCAGATGGAGTTTTCCATGTCCATTTTCTGGTGATATTTTTCTTATAGAACGAATTCATAATATATAGTTTTTGTCCTTCAGCAAAATCAACCAATCTGTCACCTCTATTGTCTCGCTCACCAGTTCCATACGGGCCAGTTGCATTTAACTCAGTTCTTGTTGTTCCAATTCTGGTATTAAAATCACCCATCAGTATTTTGTACCTACATTTCTCCTTGTATAAAAGCTCCATAAGGCCACATCATCATAAAATTCCTCAATTTCCTTATCCTTATGGCTTATAGTTGGTGCATAAGCTTGGACGATTTGAAGCCTAAACTTTTTATTCAGCTGAATGACGCATTGGGATAGTCGGTCGGATGTACTTTCAAATTTTACTACACTGTCCTTCCAGTGTGTGTCCAGCTTTCGATTGATGAGTAATCCAATTCCACCACATCGGTCATTTTCCGTACCTCGAGTGTAGAGTACGTGTCCAGTTGGTTCCAGTTTGATTAACTCTTCACCCTTCCTTCGTGTTTCACAGAGCCCAATAATATCCCAATGTATGTTATCAAATTCGATTAACAGTTCTTGCAATCGGGCCTCTGTTTTCATAGTCCGTATATTTAGCGTTGCAATGTCAAAAGGCCAATGGCAGCCTGGTCTAACCCGGTGATTCTTAGCAGCCTCTGCCTTGGGGCAGGTCTTCCCGCTGCCGTAGGTAGTTGCCCCTTGGCCTCCGGGGAACGAGGGCCGTGTTTGAGGTTGTACTGTCATATTGAAACATATTGAAATACCATGTTGAATGTATGGACCGTAATCTGCCACGCTGGTCCAATGCGAGTGGCAGATTTTGGACCATGTTAGTCTGAGACCTCTGTCTTGACCTATCCGCCAGGGGTGACCCTCCCAGGAGCGTAGACTCCAGACCGCATGGCTCAAAACTTCATTGCCCTACTCAAAGCCCTTTACCACGTCAAGGTCTGATCCACAAAGGGGATATATATATATATATATATATATATATATATATATATATATATATATACACACATATAATACCAAACCAATAAAAAAGATCGCAAAATTAAACACACATATCATCGTTAATGACGTGTTCCTTTTTGTATTTTCTTCGACCCGTTCTGAAACGACGAATTATAATTGCTCGGATTACTTTGGTCAGGTAATGTCTTCGGCCACGGACTGACGATACGGGCGTTAAAAAGCCAGTAAAAACAAAACGACGGCATTTTAAGAAGATGGGAGAACAGTTATTTTAGCCCGAGAGATATGATCCTTTTAGCTTGAGTAAACTCTTCGAGTTTGTGTCGGACAAAGATGCAAGATTAAGGCGGTTGTGCTCGGATCTAAAAAAAAAAACAAATTATCGGCGATTGTTGGTGAAAAATATTTTTCAATATTTATTGTTAGCTAAAAAAAAAACCATTTTTGTGTTCATTTGAACTTCTGCTAAATATTGTTGTAACAAGAAGAAACGTAAATTACTTTGGAAATTAAATAATGGCTAAGCAATAATGCCTTCTTAGGCTGTGTGCGATGCTTTGAGGTATAGCGTCTAAAACATTGTAATAGGTGTTTCGATTAATAATGCCGATTTTGCTAACAGATGGCGTTACTAATACATTTGTTGGTATAGACTAATTCGTCGTAAGATGTCTTCGGCGTTTTGGAGGGTAAACATACGACATCAAAAGCCAGGCTGTTACTAACTGTCATTGGGTAAAAACATAGTTTTTCATAGCTTGGAATATGTTGAATTATGTACCAGAAAAAGGGGTTTTGGTATTTTGTACTTTCTTTTATTTGAAGAAAACGCCTGCTGAAAGATGTCGATTGTTGGTTGAAGCTTATGATGAATATACTGTAATACAAAGAGTGTTCAGGACAACCGAAAAAGTTTGAAGATGCAGATTTGCAAGAAGACTCAATTCATACGTTGAGACAATTGACAGAAGCATTGAATCTTGCGAAATCCACTATTTTCGGACATCTAGAAGCATTAGGAAAGATCAAGAAGGAAGGAAAATTGCTTCCATATGAATTGAAGGAAAGAGACATTGAAATGCGAAAAATCAGTTGTGAAATTCTGCTTGCCAGGCAGAAAAGAAAAAGTTTTTTGCATGGAGTTGTAACAGGATGAAAATCCCAATCCCAAAGCGCAAAAAACATGGGTAGACCCAGGCTAGATTTCAACATCACAACCAGTGCGCAATATACATGGAAAGAAGGCTCTGCTGTGTATTTGGTGGGATAGTAGTAGAGCTGTGCACTACGAACTGCTGAAACCTGATGAAACCATTACTGGATATCGTTATCGACAACAATTAATAAAATTGAACCGAGCATTGAAGGAAAAGCAACCAGTATGCTCCCAAACATACGATAAAGTCATTTTCTACATAACCATGTTCGGTCGCATTTTACAAAATTGTAAACAACTATTTGGAAAACGTTAAATGGGACGCCCTACCCCACCCGCCGTATTCACTGGACTTAGCCCCTTCGGACTACCACATATTATGATTGATGCATCACGGAACAACACCTACATTTTTACTAACAAGTGAAAATTTGGCTTGACGAATGGTTGGTATCAAGAAAATAAAAGTTCTTTTGACGCTGATCTATTCTTTGGTAGATCTATTTTTTGTTAGGCGAAATGTTGTAGCATTCGTAAAAAATAGTGATTTTCATCACTATAACACACGAGGCTCTGATGAACTTGTTTTACCAATACATTCATGTAAGATAGTTGAACATAATGTTTACTATAGGGGTGTGAAGCAGTATAATAAGTTGCCACAACGATTTAAGCATGTACAGAATGACAATGAATTTAAAAAATTAGTCCGCGAATTTCTTATAAGTCAAAGTTTTTATAGTTTAGAAGAATATATGTCGTATCAATAATTAGATTCAATGCTTATTTATGTATACAATGTTTATTTGTGCAAGATTATCATTTCATGTATTATTTCTGAGGTCGTGTCACTGAACATTCTGTCAATTCTGTCAATCCGACTTAATCATGGATATTTTTATTGTTGTGGGGATTGAATAAATACTTTATTAAATTATTAACTTATTAAATTATATACCTTATCAAGAGTAAAATATTTATATGTAGGTTTAATTGTTATATATTCTTTGTATGTACAGAAGTGTGGCAATGTGCATGCTCTTGTTTTGACTTGATCCATATATATTTGTACTGTCTTGAGGATTCAATAAATTATTGTTATTATTATATATCGGAAAAGTAATACCTAATAATGGCCAGTACTTGATTATTAAGGTAATTTTTTTTGTTATGGAAATAAACTCTCAAATTTTGCGAATCAATCGACATTATTAACCCAGACATATATTACTAAGGTTGAAAAAAGTGATTATGGAACTGGTAGAGAAATCAAAAAGCATAGGGTTCAAAATGAACCTAAATAAAACCAAAGATCCGGGATCTGTCACCACAGCTGTTTTTAAAACGTCGACATCAATGGACTGTGAATTATGTGGTCTTTCCTTAAATTCAAGACTCATGTCGCGGTGCGGATTGATCCTAAATTTCAAAAGAGCTACCCAAACAAGGATGCTGAGTCTATTCTTGTGCGATAGGAAAATGAGCGAGTATATCAGACAAATCCAGAATGACAGACATAACAGATCGGGCAACACAGCTTAAAAAGGACTACGCAGGAAACATCGACCAAAGAAATGGAAGACAAAAGCATAAGGAAAAATTAAAGTAAACTTTACTAGAGTGGTCTGGACGATTACCCCTCTAATGTTAATGAGGAAGCTCATCTAATATGGCCAATAATGTGGAGGGGAGCCCCACTAGTATCTGCTAGTGTCTCCTCACTGGCATAAGACTAGTGGGGGCACGACTTAGATACACAATATGTATGGCGGAAAAATAACGATACTTTTTGAATTTAAAGGAAACTACGGGCGCCATCTGGTAAAACAATATATACTAGGGTACATCAAATATAAACCGGAAAAAAGTTTTTAACCAAGAAAGACGTTAAACCATCCGAAATATTCACTCGGTTGAAGGTTCAGTATGGGAACGATACCTTGTCTAAGATCCAAGTGTTTGGTTGGACCAAGAAATTTAAGAGTGGACGAGAAAGTGTGGTAAATGTATGTCATAATCGACGTTCCAGCTCAGGTGTCATTGCTGACAACATTGGTGTAGTTCGCGACCTTATCGAAGGTGACCGGGTCTCACTATTCATGAAATCACGTTAAACCGTACGAAATATTAACTCGGTTAAAGGTTCAGTATGGGAACGATACCCTGTCTAAGACCCAAGTATTTGGTTGGGCGAAGAAATTTAAGAGTGGACGAGAAAGTATGGTTAATGTATGTCATAATAGACGTTCCAGCTCAGGTGTCACTGCTGACAATATTGGTGTAGTTCGTGACCTTATCGAAGGTAACCGGCAGGTCACTATTCATGAAATCACTTTAAAGGGCTTAGCATAGCTTTGCTTAGCTATAGCTTTGCTTAGCTATAGCTTTGCTTAGCTATAGCATTGCTTAGCTATAGCATTGCTTAGCTATAGCTTTGCTTAGCTATAGCTTAGCTTAGCTATAGCTTTGCTTAGCTATAGCTTAGCTATAGCTTAGCTATAGCTTAGCTATAGCTTAGCTATAGCTTTGCTTAGTCATATCTTCGCCTAGCTATAGCTTTGCTTAGCTATAGATTTGCTTAGCTCTATCTTTGTTTAGCTATAGCTTTGTTTAGTTATAGCTTTGCTTAGCTATAGCTTTGCCTTGCTTAGCTACAGCTTTTCTTCGCTATAGCTTTGCTTAGCTATAGCATAACTTAGATAGCTATAGTTTAGTATTAGCTTTGGAAATGCTCAAGCAGTCATGAGAAAGTCATCTTGATGTTCAGTAAAATCTGTATCCGATGGGTTCCGAAGTTGTGAATGAAAAAACCTGCAATTGCAAATTAGTAAGATACTTCTGAATCGATGTCGGCGGGAAGAAGAGACTAATTTGAAGCGTATGTTTCATGTGATGAAACGTGGGTGCATTATGTCACTCCAGAATCAAAAATGGCGAATTTGCGAAAAAGGATCGTTTGAAGGTGGACCGAATATCGAGCTCGGGGAACTTGGTTTTTGTTGCACGATAATGCAGCATCTCACAGGACCGTCGGTGTTCGTGATTTTTCGGCGAAAAAACAAGTTTGTGTGCTTCAACATCCTCCGAATTCGCCTGATTTATCCTCGTGTGACTATTTCCTGTTCCCGAAACTCAACCTAGCCATGAAAGTTCAAAACAAAACAGAACTCAAAACAGAACAAATTGGGGGGCCTTTTAGGCGGCCTGTGCTCAATTCTGGGCGCAAAGTGGGTAGATGATGATACACGTGGTTTTTGATTTGTTTTTAAATGTTTGTTGAGTTTTCCAAATCTGCCGCACTTTGTGTTATTTTTAAACATTTTTCTAATGTGAGACAACCGCATTAAGACGAATTCTTTAAGGCGGAATGAGACAACGACCATATATCAGGTAATAAAATCTGGCTAGTAAAAAGAGACATTCAGAAGTAATTTAAAGAGCTAGTGTTAAAATGTAAATTAGAAATATAACATATTTTTTCTCTGCCGCTTCTTTCCCCCGGCTCTCCTTCCTCACCTTCTCTGTCGCTTTCTTGCAGCTTAATTTCGTTGTCTTGCCGGTATGTAAATTTCATCTACGCGGACGTCGTTTTCCTGAAGGTGGCGGAGGACGTGGCGGGGCGTCGTAACGGTCTGACGAAGGGGTCAGGTGCGAGAGGTTTTTAGGAATTACGCTCATTCTATTGAGATTTGCCACCTGGGGCCACGTTTATTTACCACCTGGGGCTTCGAACCTCTTATTGTTTAAAACACTGATTCTTGTAGAGCAGCAAATAATTGCGAGTCGAAAATGGAATACATTTTATTTTATTTTTTTGAGAAAAACTTTTTAGATTCAACTGATTAAGATATGTCTATACTTGTTCAACTTTTGGTAGTCAAGACGCATCTGTTGAAAGGTTATACGTATGCGGTATCGAACGAGAGGCATGCAAGGACGCAAGGAAAACCATGACGCACGAAGTGGCGTAGAGGTAGAGCACCGACTTCCACCCTCATATATACCAAGTGGTCAAAATTGGCCGGGACTGACTCATTTAAACCCCGCGTGGTTTAAATATAAATCGGTAAATTTCTTTTTCTTAGATTGATACAATTAGTGTGTGTTTGGCAGATGTTTGTTTGTGTCATGAAAAGTTACTCTGGCGATTTTTACCACGGATAAAAAAATTGAACAAAGAATTTGTGTTTCCAATGGAATTTCTGCAACGGATGCATTGACTATGTTGCAGATAGCCTATGGGGACTCTGCTATGTCAAGAAACAGATTATTTGAGTGGCATAGTGCTTTAGTGAAGGCCGTGAGATCGTTAAAAACTTGCCCCATTCCAGCCGGCCATCAACCTCTGTTAAAGACGATCACATCGAGAAAATTTAAAAAATCGTGCTTGAAAATTATTATGTTGGCATTAGAGAGATATCAGAAGATCTTGGCATTTTTTATGGAGCATCTCAACACATTGTGGTTGATATTTTCATACGGTTTTAATCTGCGTGATTTGGCCAATGATGGAAAATGATGGCTCAAGCACCATATTTGCCGGTATTAAAATTAATTCGCTGAAGGAACTGAAGGCCATTTCGGCCGAAGCGTATTCCAAGTACATGGTTGATTGGATCAAACATTGGTAGGTGTGTATCAAATCAACTGGAGCCTATTTTGAAGGTGATAATAAAGATTTGTATTAAAATTGTAAGATAATGGGTTTTTACCAGTCCTGGTCAATATTTTTTTCTTTATTTGGGTTTTTCGCCACGATCTAAAACTCAAAAAATATCAAAAATATCTTCTTCTTCATGTCCCCTCTCCGGTCCGGAGTTTGGCAATCATGTTAGCTATTTTGATCTTGGACACTGCCGCTCGGAACAGTTGGTTGGAGTTGCAGTTGTACCATTCTCTCAAATTACGTAACCAAGACATCCTTCTTCTACCGATGCTTCTCCTGCCCTGGATTTTTCCTTGCATAATTATTTGTATCAGTTGGTACTTCTCTCCGCGCATGACGTGACCCAGATATTGTAGTTTACGTCGCTTCACGTCTGCCAGCAGCTCATTTTCTTCCTTATTCACGCGATTCAGAACTTCCTTGTTTGTTACTTTCTTGGTCCAGGCGATTCTTAAGACCCTTCTGTACATCCACACTTCAAAGGATAGCAGTTTATTCTGTGTATATTTGTTCAATGTCCATGCCTCCATTCCGTAGAGGAGTACAGAGCAGACGTAGCATTTTATTAGTCTTAGTTTAAGAGTCAGCGACAAATCTTTGCTACATAAGACGCCTCTCAATCTTACGAAAGTACTTCTTGCCTGTTCTATTTTAGCAATAATTTCCGGTGTATTGTCGTTGTTGTCATTTATTGTTGTGCCCAAATACCGGTATTTTTTTACTCGTTCTATTTGCTCCCCCTGAATACGCAATTCTGCATTATTGATGTTTTTCTTTGTAATGACCATGAACTTTGTCTTTTTCGTGTTCAAGCTTAATCCGAGGTCTTCGCTTGCCTTTCTTACTTTTTCCATTACTCTGTTCAGGTCCTCCATTGATTCTGTCATTACAATGCTGTCATCAGCATATCTGATGTTATTGATTGGTATTCCGTTCACTATTATGCCGGCTGTTTCATCCTCAAGTGCTTCATTCATAATGTTTTCAGAATATAAATTGAACAATGTTGGAGACATTATACATCCTTGTCTTACGCCTTTCATAATCTCAATTTCCTCTGAGTTGTAGTTGTCAATGCTTACCACTGCCTTCTGATTGTAGTATAAGTTATAGATTATTCTTATATCTCGCGTGTCTACACCTTTGTCTTTCAGCAATTTTATCATGATGTCATGTTTGACATTATCGAAAGCTTTGTTATAGTCGATAAGACATATGTATACATCTTTATTTACATCCAGGCTTCGTTGCATAAGTATATTGTATGCTACCAGGGCTTCACGCGTTCCTAGGCCCTTTCTAAAACCAAATTGCGTGTTGCCTATATGTTCCTCTAACTTTGAATATAATCTGTGGTGTATGATCTTCAAAAATAATTTCAATGTGTGTCCCATGAGACTAATTGTCCTGTAATCCTCACATTTATTAGCTTTGTTTCTCTTAGGGATGGTTATGAACGTGGAGACAAGCCACTCCTTTGGGATTTTACCAGTTCTGTATATTTCATTAAACAGTCTCTGTAACACTTTCAAATGTTCGTCCTCTAGGAGCTTGAGGAGTTCTGTTGATAGATTATCTGGTCCTGTTGCCTTGCCCGTCTTCATATTTTGTAATGCATATTTTATTTCTGCAGTTGTTATTATTGGACCACTGTCTTCTTCAGCCGGTTCCTCTGACTGTCCTGATCGTGTGTCCGCGAAAAGGGATTTCGTGTAATTCGTCCATGTTACAAGTTTATCCTTTATGTCTGTTATAATTAGACCCTTCTCATCCACTAAAAATGATCTTGTTCTTTTCCTTTGATACCCCGTTAAGTCCTTCACCTTCTTATGTAAATTGAACTGGTCGTGTTTTTTCTGTAGGATCTCTATTTCTTCGCACTTCTGAGTAAACCATATTTCTTTGGCTTTTCTGACTTTCTGGCGAAGTTGTTTCTGTATGTTTTTATAGTTAGGCTGGTGTCTGCTTTCCCTACGTGTATTCATTAAGTTTAATATCTCATTTGTAATCCAACCTTGTTCTTTTTTAGGTTTGGGTCTCTTCAAGTATTTTTCTGTTGGTTCCATTAGTGCCGTTTTAAAGTCGTCCCAATTCTTATTGTTATCCTCCGACATATTTAAGTTGCTAAGATTGTTGTCTATCTCCAATTTTATTTTCTCTCTGATGGTTACGTCATTAAGACCGTTGAGATCAATTTGTTTTCGTCTCGACATTTGAGCTGGTTTCTTTAGTTGTATATTCACCCTTGCCACTAGGGGGTTGTGGTTGGAATTTACGTCTGCACCTGGGTAGGCCTTTACTGACTTTACACTATTTCTGAATCTCTGATTAATCATGACATAATCTATCTGATTGCGTACTATATGATTTTCACTATCTTGCGGCGATGTCCAAGTGTATAGTCGTCTTGGTGGGAGATTGTAGAACGTATTAGAAACCACCAGATCTTTCTCTTGGCAAAACTGAATTAGCCGATGCCCTCTGTCATTGCGTATACCCAATCCGTAGCTACCCACTACTACCCAAAAATATCTGTTCTTATGTAAATAATCACTGGGTAAAAACAAAAATCTAAACGGAGACAAATTTCTCATTGATTCTTTTTTTTTGTAATAAATTTGCTTAACGAACAACATTTTAGAAATATAAAAATATTCTAAAAAAATATACAAACTTTTAACGTTAACGTTTCGGGAAGTATTCTCCTCCCGTTTTCAAAACGAATATAAAAATAAATTATATTAATTTCTATAAATTCTGAAAAGATAGGATGTACATATATATATATATATATATATATATATATATATATATATATATATATATATATATATATATATATATATTTGCGTATATCAATAATACTTACATTGACAATTCAACAGATCTGAAATATCTGTTCTTACATAAGAACAGATTTTTTTTATATTTTTTCAGTTTTAGAAAAACGAAAATACCAAATAATGTAAAAAATATATGAACACACCACAACATTTAGACATTACTCTGGTTAATGTTTATTACATGGTATGTATATATACACCTCTGAACAAAATTAAGACAACAATATGAAATTATCTAAAAAAATTAATGTATCTTTTTCTTATGCCACTTTTAAATTTTATCGATTGTATGAATAGTACGATATGAATATTTTGTGTAAGTATAAGTATTACGTTTTTATGGTTAACTGTTATATTTGTGATTCTGAAAAATTGGAAAAATGAATTGAACAAGGAATTTAACTGAATACGAGGTAGTGCGAGTTTCAGTTTTATTGGACGAGGGATATATTGTCGGAGTTATGTTGTCAATTTGTTAAGGAAACGTCGTTCCACAATAAGTCGAATGGTAAGAAGTTTGAGTGACGTAGGAACTTACTCTAGAAGGCCAGGGCAAGGGCGAAAACAATAACACTATCCCAGTAGAGAAAATAATTTGCCAAACAGAAAAAGTTTTATTACACCTACCTTCTCTTGAAGCTGAAGAAAGCCCCCCAAGACGTATTCAGACCGTTCCAAACCTTCGAGACTTAATCTTCCGTCTGATGAAAATCGTGCCTTGCTTCAGTTATGTAAGAAATTAGACGTTCCACAATAAATCAAATGGTAAGACGTTTGAGTGAAGTAGGAACTTACTCTAGAAGGCCAGGGCAAGGGCGAAAGCACTAACACTATCCCAGTAGAGAAAATAATTTGCCAAACAGAAGATGTTTTATCACACCTACCTTCTCTTGAAGCTGAAGAAATCTCCCAAGACGTATTCAGACCGTTCCAAACCTTCGAGACTTAATCTTCCGTCTGATGAAAATCGTGCCTTGCTTCAGTTATGTAAGAATTTAGACGTTCCACAATAAGTCGAATGGTAAGACGTTTGAGTGAAGTAGGAACTTACTCTAGAAGGCCAGGGCAAGGGCGAAAGCACTAACACTATCCCAGTAGAGAAAATAATTTGCCAAACAGAAGATGCTTTATCACACCTACCTTCTCTTGAAGCTGAAGAAATCCCCCAAGACGTATTCAGACCGTTCCAAACCTTGGAGACTTAATCTTCCGTCTGATGAAAATCGTGCCTTGCTTCAGTTATGTAAGAATTTAGATGTTCGACAATAAATCGAATGGTAAGACGTTTGAGTGAAGTAGGAACTTACTCTAGAAGGTCAGGGCAAGGGCGAAAACACTAACACTATCCCAGTAGAGAAAATAATTTGCCAAACAGAAGATGCTTTATCACACCTACCTTCTCTTGAAGCTGAAGAAATCCCCCAAGACGTATTCAGACCGTTCCAAACCTTGGAGACTTAATCTTCCGTCTGATGAAAATCGTGCCTTGCTTCAGTTATGTAAGAATTTAGATGTTCGACAATAAATCGAATGGTAAGACGTTTGAGTGAAGTAGGAACTTACTCTAGAAGGTCAGGGCAAGGACGAAAACACTAACACTATCCCAGTAGAGAAAATAATTTGTCAGGCAGAAGATGCTTTATCACACCTACCTTCTCTTGAAGCTGAAGAAATCTCCCAAGACGTATTCAGACCGTTCCAAACCTTCGAGACTTAATCTTCCGTCTGATGAAAATCGTGCCTTGCATGAGTTATGTAAGAATTTAGACGTAACAATTCTCCCAGCCGACAAAGGGAATGCCACGATCATACTTAATAGTGTGGAATTAAAATCTCTGATCTATTAGAGTGCAGACTACAAAGAAATTCTTAACGATCCTACAACATACCTAGAGAAGAAAACGCGCTCTGTCATCAGTACTTCTAATTTTTCTTCAGATAACAAAAAGTCTTTAATATCTCGTGAAAAATCTTCTCGTCTCCCAAAAATTCATAAAACTGACATTTCTCTTGGTCCAATTGTCAGCGCATATCGTTCTCCTACTCAAAAATGAGCAAGATATTTAGCGAAAATTCTACAGCCGCTCGTGAAAAAATCAACGTCCTATATTAAAAATTCCTCTCATTTCATTTAGCTTCTTCAAAGGCACAGTAGATCTGAAAGGGACATTACTGTTAGTTTCGATATTGTCTCGTTATTTACAAACATCTCCCTTGCAGAAACCCTAGATATTCTGAAAAACAAACACCACATATACACGGATATCCATAGTCTTATTCAACATTGCATGTCGAATACATATTTCATCAAGAATAAATTCTTTAAACAGATTCGTGGAGCTCCTATGGGCTCTCCTCTGTCTCCGGTCATAGCCAATATTTTTATGGAACATTTTGAAACTCAAGCCATTAACAGCAGTCCGTTGACACCTTCGTCGCACCTTTGCCATACGGAATACAATCTCGAAATCTGTTCCTTTCGCATTTGATCAGTATAAATCCCCAGGTTCAATTTACAATGGAGACTGACAACAATTCTGCTACCCCTTTTCTTGGTGTTCTAATATGAAAAAGACCAAACTAAAGCTTCTTAATAATTCTTAATAATTAAGAATTGTCAACCGCCACACATGGTCAGTGCCTGATATGTGCCAGTCCGATAACTTTTTGACGACCCTCATATTTCCTTGATAACGAACAACTATTATATTTCGTTAAATACCTCGGTCTCCTTTGTGTACGGTAAAACTCGCCATTCGAATCAAATTGAAACTTTCCAGTGCTTTAATTACAAAAATATCATGTTCGAAAACACTATTCTATATAGTTTCGTGAAGTTTTCAAAATACGTTTAACTTTCTGTCCTGGCGGAAAAAGTTTTTTCCTATTAACGTTTAGTTTTACGAGGTGAACTTTTAGTTTGGATTGTCCGAAAACAGCGTCGTTTACAATTATGGTCCTTCGAGCCGGTCGCTAAGTCGATAACCATGTTATAACCGGATAGGTCAGCGATGTTTTATTTTATAATTGAAAATTGATAATTATATTCATTTTCGGACTTGTTATACGGATTGTTTAAATTATTATGACCGTTCTTTTTTTGACTACCTTTGAAAGTTATTTATGAAAAAAGTAATACAAAGTTAATCCTAGAGGCAGCGGCGGTTCCTGGGGGAAAAACAGATGGGGCACGTATAACCAAATTTTGGAATGGGGATAAGGAAATGCGTCGCAACCAAAAATTTTACATTTTTTAGTATCATACACACACTTTGCTGTGTAGAAATACTGTCAGTACATCAAATTCACTGTCAGTACATCAATAACTGTCAGTACATTAAATCTTGCAGTTGAAGTCCATCCTTCTAAATTCGGTCCTCAAATGTCAATGTGAAATTATTTCTATTCATATATTGCACTGAATTCATCTTCACTATTGTAATCGGTTAAAACATTCCCTTTGCAATCATTCGAAAAGTCGAAAAGCGCGATGGCGAAAAACACCTGACTATGGAGAATGGGCCAGCGCCTAAGATATGACGTTATAAATGCGTTTAATCTCCGGGTTACTCGCAAAGGGATGCATTACTGCCTTTGTTTTTCGCACGCGATAGTAAATAAAAGAATAGCGGCACAAACTTGTCTGTGCCCAAAGTTTATTTCGTTACCGCGAATGACATTATATATATTAGACTATAGAAGTCGGTAGAAGCGTGATTATAGACAGAACAGAGAATAAATTAATATAAAATCTGAAAATATGTTTGTAACTATTAATTTTTTATGTAGGGCACGTGCCCTTATGGACCAACCACCACTGCCTAGAGCTAATCTCTGTCATTTTCTGTACACTTTCGCCACCTTTCAGTCAGCTGGAGTCCCAGATCGAAAAAGTTTGAGGCTGTTTCCGACTTCCCAAAAAGTATGAAGCTGATACCCACCAGATGGTGTTGTGCTTTATTCAAATAAAAAGTAGTTGAATAACGAATAATTTTCTTGTTCGTTATTCGTTCCCATTATTCGTTGTTCGAATCATTCGTTATTCCTTTTCCACGGTAACTATTCAATATTGTTATTCGAAAACTATTTCAAATAATTTTTTCAAAATCATTAAAGTTTTGATGATTAATTTAATGGTATAGCCGTATCAACGTCTAAGACTGGGGTCGCCAACCTTTTCAATGTGTTGATCTACTTTAATAATATTCAAATTGAGAGAGTGCATTAAACTTGTTTAATGCAAAAATCGAAACACATTTTTGACGTATAAGATACTGCTATACCAATCTACCGAAATTGTCCACGCGAGCTACCGGTAGTTTTACTTTAGCTTTGTCTTCGAATGAATATATTTTTACGTATGTTTCATGTACTAATTAAGTTGGGTTCACATCAATACAAATTTGCGTTGTGCGGGCTGTATGTGTTGGTGTATGGTGTGCTTGCGTGGCAATGTACTCGCTCTGGCACACAAATACTGCCGCCGATTAGCAGGCACATGAACCATCTGTTGTCCACCAGATAATTCAAACAAATTGTTCCAGTAAATTTAACACAAACGTAAAATTTTATTGGTGTGGACCCAGCTTTAAACACAACTTTTTGCGTCGAAAAACTATGGCGCAAAACTAGGAAAACTTGTCCCGCCTTTGAGGTAAGCATTATTATTATGTATTCTAGATATTGCACTTTTTTATAGTCTAGTATAGAACGGAATTTTCTTCGATGTTACGTCATATTCTCCAAGTTCACGTTCCGTAGGTGGGCCGAAGTCGTAGAAAGAACGCCGGTTGGCGGCTTTCCTCTCGCCAAAGTCGGAAAAAATCTCACGGAACAACCTCAGCACCTAGACCGACCACCGAGCTCGTCTCCTTATCTTCCTCGAACGCGTCAGTCATACGTCTCGTTAGAATGACAAGAAAAACCGCTATTCCATCGGCTGGCGTACGTATCCCCAATCTCGGGCCAGAATGTATACAACGTTTTCTTCTTTTGTCCGACTAGACGAAGATTAAAGTTATTAATAGACATCGTTCGAAATTTGAAAAAGGCACATTTTAATACGCAGGCAAACAACATAATTTTTGATGTTCGTCCTTCATTGTGCTATCAATCAAGTAAAATTCTTTCATACGAGTGATAATCAGAAAGTTACTTTTCTCATCAAAGCTATTTTTATTTTTCTATTCTGAACCAAAGTTTACGAGAACGGATTGATAAATCAGATACTTTTCCGATTGACAGAAACGTAACTTTGTTTGTAATAACGTTCCGTGAATTTTAAGCCGATATAACATTTACCTTGACAGGCTTCGAAAGAAGAAAAATTCGATATTTTTGTGTATGTTTTATATAGCGATGTATGTTTTTTTGCGTGAAAAAATGTGTGTATGTTTTTTTGCGTGAAAAAATTAGCGCGTAAACTTAGGAAAAGTTAAAAAAACATTATGGAGACTCTGTTCCTTTATATTTCATGGTTCATAAGCAGTTCACTGAGTTTCAGTGTGTTCGAGCCAGCACAAATGACGCTCCGCTCTCTGAACGCCCCGTTGAAGCCACTATTGAGTAAATGGTCAACAAAACCCATGATGATGGCAAAGTGATGGTTAGATAGATAGTGGAAATGTTTATCATTTCGGACGAATGCGAGTGAAACATCTTATACGACTATTTGACTATCAGCTTGATGAATGTCTCCTTTGCTTATATTAAGATACATATAAGCGCTGATAGGGTTTCTGATACAATTTCTAACTGCTTTTGAAATTTGGATTCATCACTACACACCAATAATGAAAGAAGAGAAGAGTCAAAACAGTGGTTTTATTTGGTGAATGTGTCCCGAAGAATGCGAAGAAGCTTCCATCAGCCGGAAGGTCACCATTTTCTGGGATTCACAAGGCATTATCTTTATCACTATCCATGACAAACAATAAAGTACTGATGGAGGGAAGTTTCTCAGAACTTGAACATAATTTGTAGTAGAGAAAGGATTAAGATCCATTATTAACAGACATGTTCAATATGGTGAAAGAGGCAATTATGAGGACGAGTGAAATACAAATTACTGGAGTAATATTTTATTGTAAATAGCACTGTGTTGCATATGCGGAAAACCTCGTACGTTTTACAGGATCAATGGAAAAAGTTAGAAATATATTAAAAAAAATTGCTGAACCTGCTCAAGATGAGAAATCTGGGCAGTATATATTGGCGTCCAAACAGAGGAAGTCTAAGTAATAGAACAGGAACAGATAAGTCTAGATCGTACTAAGGCATTATACAGAGTTAGAAAACAGCTGATATTATCAAAAGCTTTTGTTGATCTAATTAAGAGGACAAGCGTTGCAGTTGCTCACTGCATGATGTGATCAATGTGATGGTTGAATGTCAGTTTTCTATCGATATACACTCCCAGGTCCCAAGAATAGGGAGTATCAAACAACTCACACTTTCGCTGACTTGGCTTATACATGCATTTTTTTAATTTTCTTTGGACTGCGTCCAATGAGACAATAGTAGTCAGGACCGTTGAGTTCCACAGTCTCATGAGGAACTCCATGTATGAGCCATCCGACGAGAGGTTGGCGAAAATATGGGTTGTTTGATTGTGGAGAGGGATTCTTGGACATATGTGGGTACCCTGATGAGTCTAACCGTCAACAGACGAGACCTGTGCCCTTCAATGTAAGGGATTGATGGGGCTCCCTCCCAGTCAAGCAACTAACCAATGCTCATATATATATATATATATATATATATATATAATAAATATATATATATATATATATATATATATATATATATATATATATATATATGTAGATATATAGCAGAGTCACGACGTTTCGCCAAAATCGCATTTGGCATTTTTCATGTGTTGTCCACTTGGACTGAAGAGTCCAACTGACGTGCACTGGTCGCTGTGCTCGCTTTTATAGCTGACCGGCTAAAGAAGCGACTGCGCAGATTATATCGGGGTAGTTCGGGACCATTTGCGGCGCTCGGCAACGCTGTCGGTGGTCCGTTTATTGATTTTTCTACCTCGCCGCCCACGTTGCCGCGTTTCTTCTTTTTTTCAGAAGGGATTTCCATACTTTTGGAATGTTGCGAGCGTCATTTCCGACACAACAAACAATAAAAAAAGTTTTATGATTCTTTACAAAAATATCTTTTGATGTGATAAATTTTGATTATATTTTGCTCTTGTAAACTTTAATCATTTCTATAAAAATCTAAAATCTATTAAAAAGTTTCATAATTTTTCTGAGAAATATTTTAAATAACGTTTCAATTTTTACATATATTTACATATATTTCAGCGCTGCAGGCTTTACAACTTGCTTCCATTTCTTGCAGTTCATTTCTCTTTCCCTTCAATTGCATATTCTCATTTTTTTATATCTGTTCTCTATATCTCACTTCTTCCTTGATCATCTTCTTCTTCTTTTACCCCCTTCCACCACGTACAGCATATTTCTGAGGCTTTCTTCAATTTCCTTTGCTTCCTTGTTCTATAGTGAATCAATTTTTTTTCTCTACATATTTTACCAGATTAAACTGATGAATAACTAAATTAAACTGATGAATTGTGATAAAACCTCTAAGGAATTAAGTAATTTTAAATGTAAACGAGAGTGTCTACCATCTTGAAGCCCAAACAATTATTATTATCTAATAATTGTTTTATATTCTGATCAAGGTCAATTCAACTTTTTTCTCTTTGCCAATATTTTAACTTGCATTCGAAACAAATAAAAACATTAATAAGACAGAATTATATTTAATATTTTTCAAAATTTCTAATGTGTGTCTAACATTTTGACACTGAGTGTATGGTCACCCTCTAAAATTAACCCACTGTCAAGTTAAGCAAACTTTCAAGAATAAATATAAAACCAAATCAGGTAAAGTTCCGAATTTGAGAATTCCTAAATAATTTTGTGTTGGAGCACGTACAGTTTGCCATAAAAAAAAACATTCACCTGATTCATCTTTTACAGAGACAGCCATTTACTATTACGTCAGAATTCAATCCAATGATTCTATACACTCTCTCGCCCCGACCTCCCTACGGGGAAACTCGGACACCATCCCTCTTCCCCTCCCGAGTCTCGTCACCATCCTCCGTTTTCCTTCGAACGGTCGGAATGAAATATCGATTTTGCCACGGCCTTTTACCAGGATTGGATTTTGTTTGGCCGTTTTGAACGGAGGACAACTAAACAAGGAGTTTTGTGGGAAAATTGGGGCCCTCATGGGGTCCGGTAATTCAATGGGAATCGAGGAATGTTCGGATGTTGTTTGGCTAGGTTTTCGGTGGAGTCCGAGTAGGTTTTTGTGAAGGAGAAGTTGAAGGGGACAGGACTGTTGTTGATTCTCAATTATAGTATTAGTTTTTATTCAATAAAGAGTGTTTATGTTGATTCAGCATTCATCTTGAATGTCCTTTAATAAGTTTGAAACTTTACGGGTAATGTAATAATGTTATTATATGTATGGACTCAAATCGGGGTTCAATTCTTCAATTAAGATAACAGGAAAAGTCACACTATACCATATCTGGTGAATATGATGGTTGTGGGATGGTATTTGCACAAATACGAACGAAATACGTCGAAAACGACGGCATAACCCTTAAATAAGATTCTTTATTGATGTTTGATCAGTTGGAAGGAACTATTTTATGGACAATACAACAGTAATCGAAGAAAACGTTCAACATGACGTGAACTTAATTTTTCATCGGCTTTGGCGTGTTTTTTTCCGGCTTTGGTCCATTTTTGACAAGATACTCGCTAGAACTGCCTTCTTGTTATAAATACAGCAGCAAGGGTCACCCGATCTGTACTTGAGAGAAGTAAGGGAAATTCGACATTGAAAAAATCACTAGCAAATAAATAGATAAATTCTCTAGCAAATCGCTATTTGAAAAATAGCATTCATATATATATATAGATTATATATATATATATATATATATATATATAATATATATATATATATATATATATATAGACGGCGGGCAATGAGAAATGCCGGAGTCCTTTTGGCAAGGTCGAGTACAACACAAGTTGTTCCAGTCTTCCTACATTTTTCCCTCTGGCCAACCTCCCAAACGTTAGCTTGTGTCTAAAACAGCCTCTATCCTGAATTTCACACTGTGCAATATTTGCTGATCTTAGATCCTCTTAATTGCAGCAATCCATTTAATTATTTCTCTACTTTAGCTCTACTCCTATTTTCATAAAATTCGAATATTTTGTCTAGTTAATCTACTCGGATTCATCCGTTTTATGGGTCTGTAAAACCTAAGACTTCTTTTTCTCATATCGCTATGTATATCAGTGTATTGTTTAATTTATTGGTTTTCTCGAAGTCGGTATGTTGTGCCATTTATTTGTTTGGGGCCTAAGATTTTTCCTATGATTTTTCTTTCCTTCTTTTCAATGTCCTCGATGTTTCTCTTTCTATTCATAATGAGCGTTTCTGCCTCATATAGACATTCTGGTTTAATAACTGTGTTGTAATGTCTCAATTTCGTGTTTTTAGATATGCATTTTTGGTTGTAAATATTTTGTAAGTCTTAATGTCATTTCCATTTTTTGACATCAATTTTTATTGGCTGCTTTTTCCAACCCATTTTCCATGATTATTTCACCCAAATATTTGAACTGAAGAGACTCGTCTGATGCTACCATATTTTGTTTTTAGAAATGGTGTTCTTAGTCTGTTACAGGACATGTATTGTGTCTTTTCAAAGGAAATTTGGAGTCCTACCTTTTCTGCTGTTTCTTTTAGGGTTTCAATCTGTTTTTGTGCCGTTAATATATCTTGAGTCAAAATTGCTAGATCATCAGCAAACGCCAGACAATCTATTTTGATGCTGGTTCTCCCCAGTTTAATGGGCTGGTCAATATTCAGGGCCGACTTTTTGTCACGCCACTCCTGTATTACTTTTTTTAGAGCACAGTTAAATAAGAGTGGCGAGAGTCCATCCCCTTGTCTCACTCCAGTTTTAATTTCGAAGGGCTC
>JARFXV010001299.1:0-81210 GCA_031761425.1 Cosmopolites sordidus | reverse complement strand
TGTTCGCCACACTGCGATCGGTTATTAGAGATGTATCCCATAAGATTTTTATTGTGGTGTTTTCAATAACGGGTTGCGGTTGATATTTATAAGGAGGCAACTCTTGGTTTACTAGGCCAGCTCTCTGAGCTATCTTTAAGTGGATAACTTTTCCCATGTTGTCATGTCTGCTTAAGTAAGCAGTTGGAGCTAAATAGGTGCAAGCCGAAATGAGATGTTGAACAGTTTCTTCTTCTTTATTGCATAGCCGGCATTTTGCTGTGTTTAGGAATTGTTTCATAATATGCTTCTTATAATATCTAGTAGGGACCACTTGATCTTGGATTGCCATTAAAGCTCACTCTGTTTCAGGGAATAGATATCCAGAGGTTAGATAGGTGTTGCTTGCTCTGGGGTCTGCGTCTTCTTGATTTAGGTTGTTATAAAACCTTCCATGCATGGGTTTTCTTTGCCACTGATTTTTTAGCTCTTCTTTAAAATTCTTATAGATAGGCTGTACCATAGCTAAATTTAGAGGTGAAAGAGCCACATGATAGCCAATGAAGTTTTTGAAGAATGGGAGATCTTTAGACCGAAAATATTTTGTTAACCCGTCTATTTCTTTTTGCTGTGCTTCTTCAAAGCTGACAATTCCTCTGCCGCCTCTATCTCGAGACAAATACAACCTCTCAATAGCAGAGTTTGGATGCAACATCCAACTTGGTTAACGTAGTGCGGAGTTTGCGATCCAAGGCTTTCACTTCAGTTAAGGACCAGTTTAAAATTCCGAAGATGTAGGTTAGTATTGGAGCGGCCCAGGTGTTGAGTGGAGTTACTTTGTTTTTTCCATTTAAATATGTTCTTAAAATTTTGTTGACCCTGTTAAAATACTCATCTTTGATTTTTTGTTTATTTATTTTTTCATCTATATTGAGGTCTTGTTGGAATCCTAGATATTTATAAGTTTCATGTGGGCGTAAGGCTGAAAGAGTTGTGACATTGTCCATTAATGTAAGGTTTTGAGATTGGGTGATTTTTCCCTTTTCCACGTGCAATACTGCACACTTTTCTATCCCCAACTTCATTTTGATGGCCTGGCTAAATGACTTGACTAATTCTAGCAAACTTCTAAGTTGATGTTGATTTTTTGCGTATAGTTTCAAGTCATCGACATAGAAAAGATGCGAGAGCACAACTTGCTCGCCAATGCTGTAGCCGTAACCACTACTGTTCAACATACGACTCAAGGGATTAAGAGCCATACAAAAACAGAGTGGGCTCAGACTGTCGCCTTGAAATATTCCTCTTCTAATAGCAATCTCAGCAGTCCTGTAGTCTTTCAAACACAGACTGGTTCTCCAGCTTCCCATTAGATGATTGAGAAGATTGATTATTCGAGCATCAATTTTGTAGATATATAGTATTTCTTTAAGCCAAGAATGGGGCACGGAGTCAAAGGCCTTTTGATAATCTACCCATGCTAGTGATATTTTTCTCTGTTTTGATTTAACTTGCTTGGTGATAATTGTGTCAATAACCAATAATTCCTTGCAACCGCGTGCTTGTTGTTTACATCCATTTTGCTCCCAAACCAATATATCTGATTTCGTGAGATGTTCTCTAATTTTGGAGCTTATGACTGCGGTGATAATTTTATATATTGCTGGCAAACACGTAATTGGCCTATAATTCTTGGCTTCTTCAAAGTTTTCTGATTTGGGCAACATGTATGTTATTCCTAAAGTAAAATATGCAGGGATCCTTCTGGGATTATCTATTGCGTCCTGAATTTGCCGTGCTATAACTTCGTGGCTACAAGTGAGAGCTTTCCACCATTTGTTGTGAATCCCATCTACCCCAGGCGATGTCCAATTCTTAAGTCTTTTTAAAATCATCCTGAGGTCGGTAATTGTAATGTTCTCTTTTCTCTTCTTCGATCCAATATGCCCTATCGTCGAATTTCACACTATTTGACCATATGTCTGACCAGTACTTTGTCATATTTTCTTTATCAGGAATGGCGGTCTCTAACATCAATTTGTGTTCGCTGAGGTTTCTGTAGAATTGCTTTAGAACTCGATTAAACTGAGTATTTTCTTGGTATCTTTTTACTCGTATCCGATACCTCCTTAGTCTGTTTCCTAATGCTGCAATTTTCTGTTTCAAAATTTCAAGGTAAAGCGTAAGGTCCTGTCGGAATGTTGGATTGCTAATCTTTATTTTAGCTTTTCTCGCAATCTAAAATTTATTAGGTACGTATAACCCCGGTTCGATCACGCAAAACATTCTGACTCATTTTCGAGTGTTCTTTTTAATCCTCCCCACACCTCTCTCATCCTTTCTCCGTGGATTATCTTTCTCTCCTCCGCCCACCTTGCCCCCGATCTCCTCGAAACGTCGCTCTCTGATGCAACATTGTTCCACATATGTATTTCGTTTCTGTACGTTCTTCTATCCTCAATCTGTGTCGGGCTCATTTGTGCCTTTCCCAGATCAGGTCTAACTTGTGCGATCCATGGAACTGTTGACTTGACTCCTTGTATGAATGTAAGAATTCTGTTGGTGAGTCTTGTGGGTGAGTGCCTACTGATATGTCCATAGAATTTCAACATTCTTTTTCTTATTTCCGCCGTTACATTGGCCATTCTCTCTGTGGTCTTTCTAGAATATAGTCTGTATCCTTCCTCTATCTGTTTTGGGGAAAATTCTCCTCATAATGTTGCGTTCTTCTTTTAGTATGTTTTCTATTCCGCTTTTTGTGTGGAGTGTAAGAGTCTCGCTTACGTATAGGATCTCTGGTTTGATTACTGTGTTGTAATGTCTTATTTTTGCGTGTGTGGATATCCATTTATTATTGTAGATATTGTGTGTCCTGCCGTATGCCCTCTTCATCTTGTGTACTAGCTTGTCTCCTCCTGTGGGTTCGCGGATCTCGCCCAGGTATTTGAAGTGAGTGATCCTATTTATTTTGCCGTATTTGGTGTTCAAATTTTGGACATCTAATTTTGAGCAGGGGCTAACGCATCTCCTTGGCGTACTCTGGCAGTTTTAGTCAAGAAGGGTTCGGAAATTTCTCCCATAAATTTCAGTTTTGTGGTTGTGTCGGTCAGTGTCTGCTTGATCAAGTGTTTTGTGGTCGAGTCCTTGTTCTTCTAGGATATTGAACAGAGGTTTTCAGTCGATGAAGTCGTATGCTTTCTTGAAGTCCACGAACGTGCAGATGATTGGGACGTTCCTGAAAGCTTTGTGTTTCCGTATTGTTTTTAAGTTAAATCTTTGTTCAGTGCATGAGCGATCCGGGCGAAAGCCTGCCTGGTACTCGCCAATGTTGTGTTCTAACTGTTCTTATATTCTCTGGAGAAGGCATGCTAACATGTTTTTGTAAGTGACTTGTAGTAAGGAGATTCCTCTGTAGTTGTTCACATCTGTTTTGTCACCCTTCTTGTTCAGCGAGTGGATAAGAGCACATTTCCATTCATTTGGCAATTTTTCTATTTGCCAGACGTTCGTGATAATTTGTGTAAGTTCCTGCAGTGAATTTGGTCCGACGTTTTTCAATAGTTTCGAGGTGATACCATCTTCACCGGATGTCCTGTTATTCTTTAGTTTGCGTATGTGCCTGTGGATTTTTTCCTGTGTTGGTGGTGGTGATTCTGAGTGGGTATGGAGACAGTTTTCCTAGGGGACTCTTGTGTCGCGTTCGGGCAATTGAGGAGATTAGAGAAATATTGTGCCAGCTCCTGACAATTCTCCTGATTGGTTAGCGCTAATCTCCATTCCGCTTTCTGAGGCAAAGATTTTGTGGTGTGTATCCACGGATTTATCTTGCGAAAGTCCTATAAAAGTCTCTCGTGTTATAATTGTGGAAATTCTCCTCTATAGAGTCTAGTTGTTCCTTCATGTACTTCCTCTTAATTTGCCAGATAACATTTGCCTTCCGTTTTCTAGTCACGTCAAAAAGCTGTTGACTTTCTGGGGATTTTTTAGTATATATATATATATATATATATATATATATATATATATATATATATATATATATATATGTATATATATATATATATATATATATATATATATATATATATATATATATATATATATATATATATATATATATATATATAGATATATGTATATATATATATATATATATATATATATATATATATATATATATATATATATATATATATATATATATATATATATATATATAGATATATGTATATATATATATATATATATATATATATATATATATATATATATATATATATATATATATGAAACTTGTAGGTACTACGGATATAGTATTGCCATATTATTACGGTGAATTTTATAGCCGTATAAACTACGGACTAATTTTCTGTGGCAATTCACCTCATTTATTGCGAGCTTTCAGATTCCAAAAGCGCTTAATAAGAACAATCCTGTCGACATCTTTTTCCAAACTACAATATTAATTAGTTAGATTGGATGTTTGAATGAAGTTAAATTTGTAAGATTGAATGCTCAGAAATTTTTGGAATATAGTTACTTCCATGAATACAAAACTCGTGGTCGTAATAATTTTGCTTACCCAGAACACTAACTTAAAATATTTCAAAATAGTGTACAATACTATGTAGGGGCTAAATTCTATAATAACCAAACAGGCACAAGAGTATTGTAGATAACCAAACCTTTAAAAGGTTAGTGTGGGATTTTCTTGCTAATGCAGTCTATTATAGTTTGGATGATTACTTTACCAAGTGTTGATAATGTTTTAAGTTATGACTTTTTTTTATTAATTTTATTTTATTTATTTAATCATTATATATATATATATATATATATATATATATATATATATATATATATATATATATATATATATATATATATATATATATATATCTATATATATATATATATATATATATATATATATATATATATATATATATATATATATATATATATATATCTATTATATATGTTTATATTTATATACATAGTATATTATAAATATTACTCATAAACCATTCAACATTCATTAATATATGTAATACAGTACAAGTTTGATTGCCTTTTGTAAAAACATACCATATTTTAGTAATAAATTTCCGACATTTAATTATTGTGCTTATATTAACAATCTGTGTTTAAATATATTTCATCCTTCCCCCAGACAACTCAATCATCCCTTTCACATTAATATCCCTCTGATGACTTTAGCTGGGCACCCCGCCGCTCCGTAAGAAGCGGGAAAAATTTAATCGCGCACCATTAATTACGTGCCGGTTTTTCTCTGTTCCAGATCGCACCGTCGGCCAATCAAACAGCCACATTCCAGGGGTCGTTTAACGAAATTCGTCTTTGGATAAAAATGAGTCTTTCCCACTTGACAACACTCAATCGAAAGGTCAGCAGTCCGGCCGCCAGATAGAAAGTAGACTTGCCTGGGATGGATAACGGAAAATTTCAAAGTGAGTGACAGTTTTTCTTTTCTAAATAATGTATTGTTGGGATACGGAGGATCTTCAATTATTAAACAATATTCACCGTATCCTTAAACGAATTTTATTAACATTAGAGAATAGATGGACGAACGGAATAATTTTTAAATTCATTAAAAACAAGTATATATATATATATATATATATATATATATATATATATATATATATATATATATATATATATATATATATATATATATATATATATATATATATATATATATAACTCCCTTCCAATCAATTCCATGCCTCGCCAGGCTTTCATCGCTTAACTTGTACCAAGTTTTCCTCGCTTTTTCTCTCTTTCTCCCACCATACACCCCCATTGCCCACATTCTCTTTACCACCCGGCACCCGCGCGAGGTGCCTGAACCATTGCAGTTGTTTTTCTCATTTACTTCCAATATCGATCTAATGTCCAACCGAGCTTCTATTTCCACCTGTTGTTGCTTTATTTCAAAAACCGTTGCAAGTTTATGCATACCCACTCTAGCTCCTCGAATATTTAGATCCAGTTCCTTGGCCAATTCATCGATAACGATGATAAAAAATAGCAGATTCAAAATACCACCCAGTTTAAAGCCCTTATTTGTTATAAATTCGGTTGAGCTCATGTTATTAGTTCTGACATAATTTCTACACTAAACTCGAAGAGATTTACCAGTAAACACTAAATCACTTTTTTAAACTTCTCGACGTACGTTTCGCTAACCATGTTAGCATTATCAGGAGATGATTTAATCGGAAAATTCAGATTTCATAGAAAGAGAAATTTCAGTACAGAAATTGGAATGCTTCCATCAGGTGTTTCTTCTTTATTGCGTAGGACCTGCCATATGATTTTTTCTTGCCAAGGTGTATCATAAGTTATCACAACGTATAAATAAGATCCTGTGTGCTCCTACCTGCTCTAAATCGATGTTAGCTATCATCAATTTCCACCTCCTATCTCAATTTTCATTCTAGTGTGCGTTCATATGTTTAACTCATTTCACTCAAGAGGGAAATCCCTCTCTAATTATAAGACATTAAGCGTGTTTCCTTTTTTCAAAATTGGCAAAATGATTGCTACTATCCAGTATCTCGGAATATTTGTGTTCCTCCATGTTGCAATATATATATATATATATATATATATATATATATATATATATATATATATATATATATATATATATATATATATATATATATATATTGTTTCTAAATCATTCCGGGTATCGATCCGTTGATCCTGTGAAGATTCACGACGTTTGTAAACATACTTATAAACTGGATGTCCAGTTGAATGACACCATGAGAACCATATCTGACACCGTGAAATCCACAACCCACCCCCCCTGGCTCCTCCTTTTGTGTAATATTGCTCCTCCGGAACTGCGCATGTTGAAGGCAGTGAAAGAACAATGAGACAGAATACACGATGCAAATATGTCGGAATTGCTCATACATAAGGACCTGAATAACCTGCCACGGTATAGATTCAAATCGCGCCATCCAATCTGGGTAGACACAAACTTAAAAAATGGCAAAAAATGACATTAATGAAAGGTGGACATATCTCCTTCAAAACAACCCTACCAGGAATATCGACCTCATCAATCTGCGGGATAAAAAACTGCTGGGTTTGAACCTCCCGAGGTGAACCATCCATCTGATGAACTCCATCTGGTGAACTCCATTAGTATTTCATTGGTTTGCATAAACCAATGATTTTAACAATCCCCACAACAAGTTATCGAAATAAGTTAAATCATAGCTTATTGGAAGCGAAAAATATGTTTGCTATAAATGAATAGCGATAGTAACAGTGTGATGTATGGCATCGACTTTTTAAGTAAGCTCCATACATTGGCCATACGTGACAATAAGCATCATTTAGCAACGTGTGGATGATGAAATTAGCGCTTGTGAAGGTACTGACAGAGGTTAGCGCTTCCATTGGCTTTTATGTCCCACATTAAAGGAATTGCTGTGTGCTTCCTTGAACTAAGCTCCCCATCCACACATTGATCCTGCCGTGTGCTATCTTTTCAACTGGTCGAGATAGTTTTTGCTTTGTTTTATCAGTGCATCGTAGATACCTAGTCGTTGGCTTAATATCTTGTGAACTAATGTTGTAACAAGAGTGTAGCCAATATGTTGGTTTCCCCTCGAGAACTGTAAAAGAATAGCGAATGTTGGATCAAATATTGGCTTGGACATGAGTGCTAATATGTGGAGTCAGCTTTAGAAGCACGTGTCATTTAAGTGAATTTAATTAAAAATCAGTCATCTGTAAATCATTGGTTTTAATCACAATTGTGCTCATTTACAAAACCATTTAAACAAATATAACCTTAATCGGAAAAGATGACGTGCTTCAGTTATTGAGTGACACCAATCTGAAAAGTGTGTAGATCCAAAATTTTTCGCAAAATAGACTCAGTTTTTTGATCAAGATCAAATTTTTGAGATCGTCGAGAAACCCATAAATATTCAACATACTTGACATTTTCGATTTCTTGTTTGGTAAAGAAAAAAACTGTTTAACATTTACAACAACTAGATGAATTGCAAACCAATTCTTATACCACCAATGTGGTATAAGGATGCAAGGATATACTGAGAAGTAAGATACTTTTCCGATAGATAGGATTGCAACGGCAAATGTGATTGATTTCTGAAAATTAGCTTCCTTTCTAGTAATGCTCATTCCATTTTCAAGCGGATTTGACTTTTATTTTTGTGTTTACTGTCTTTCAAAGTAGATAAGTGCGATATTTTTGCATGCTTTTATATGGAAATTCCATCGCAACATCCATGTCCTTTATTTATCATGATTTATAATTCGTTTATCTGTGACCATTGAGGTCACAACTGAGGAAATGACCAACAATAGCATTGATATAGTTTTTAACCGATCGGACAGTGAAGGTTAGTGAGATAGTTGCGATGGTAAACATTTCGGACGAACGTGTTACGTGTGAATCACAAGAAAGCTACCCGCTTAAATTGACCCACTGGTTCGTTAATAAAAGGCTCGAGTTAATTTACTATTATACCTTTTACTTATGCCAGACACGCACTTTTTAAATACAATCACAATAACATTGGAAGGAGTGTCCAATCAAAAATTCCTTTTTTACAGCTTTTCTTTTCCTTCTTCTTCTTTTTCTTCTTTTCGGTTTATGGCTCTGCTGTTAAGCAATTTGCCAGCTCATTTGAGGGAACCACCAGATGATCGAGCTGTGCTCCTGGCGATTCGGGAAATTTATGATGATAAGGTTGAGTGTAACCTTGTACAATAACTTCGTCACTGAATATACTATAGCAGATTATTATATAATGTGAATACCACTGGAAGCATCCGGCTTCATCCGGCCTGGTTACCGGCGTGACAATGGGTCAAAAAATTGAACTATTGCAATCGAGCCCCACTGGAAGCATCCGGCTTCATCCGGCCTGGTTACCGGCGTGACAATGGGTCAAATACTGTTCGATAAAAATTAAATGCACAATCACAGTCACTAATATAACTTTCTCAAAAAATAAAATCTGAAGACGGGTTGACAGAATACTACTTCGATGGCTTTCACTGCTACTTTCTCTCGATAAGACTCCGATCAGGTGCTCGGGCTGTGCTCCTGGCGATTCCGAATGTTAATGATGAAAAGGTTGAGTATAACCTTGTTCAGCTTTCCGGGTGTGAGTTAGTAAACGATACGAACAGAGGTATAGACATGTACTGGGTCGAAGGGTTTGAGACGCCACTCAATCTACACAAGAAGGACAGCTTGTTATGTTTAGTTAGAATTTTACTTTGTTATCGGTGGGTATATAAATGTATATATTCACATGCATATACATACACATAGACATTTTTTTTTTGGGACTTGTGTGGCACACTTATCGAGGCACTGATTTGCTTTAACCTTATTACTTATTTAACCGTTAATAATTTTTTTTTTATAGCATTTTTGGTATTATTTATTTTGGTTGCTTATTATTATTTTTCCTTCATCAGAGCTCCATTCTATTTAATGCTAAATATTTCGAAAGGAGATACATCGTCCGACCATTCGGAAGGGACAATATGTTGGCGATATGTAGTGGGGTATGAACGTTAATTTATATATGTTCATTATATAGGTGAAATTACCTGAGGTAGATTTTTTCTTTGGAAAGAGGTTAATTGTAGTATTCGTAGGTTTTTTCTTTGGGAAGAGGTTTATGCTGAGAATTTTATTCGACGTAGGAGGGATCGTCGCGATCCCTGTATGAGGCACCGTGGAGGTGGCTAATTAAAAAATTGTAGATGAGAGTTCTCCCGTCTGGGGAGCTCGTGAATTTCGATATTAATTCTAATTGACTGCTGTGATTGCTAGAGAATGGAATTTCTGTTTCGAGTGGAGAGTTTGAAATATTATGAGAGGCTGAGTATGTGGCACTTGGAGGCTGAGAAGAGCAACTGGCTATAGAAGAGGAAGCGTATTCAAATGAGGATTTGGTAAGGTATATCGGAGCAGATTTTTCTGGTCGTGAATTTAGTGTGTATAAAGCTTCTTTGTGGGCTTCTTTGTCATAACATTTCATTAATATCCTTTTTTTGGTTGGTTCGTTAATAGTTGCTTGGGAAAAGGAACGTTTGTTAGAGTTTTGATTGAAATGAGTAGCTCTTCTTTCATTCGGTAAAATATAGTCCTTGTGAGGTCGAGAGTTTGGGTTGTTTTTGTTGGGAAGACTTGGAAAATCCGCGGGGTTTAGGTATACATCTTCCTTATTGATATATGTTTTCTTTATCATATTTGATGCCTCTATGAATGGTAGGTTGTTGAAGGCCCTTAACTCCTTAATATGTTGTTGCCTTATGTGTTCAGGACATTTTTTATAGGTCGACAAATGAGCATCTTTGCAATAGATGCATTTTGTTTCGCATTTACAAATGGTTTTTGAATCTTGTGTGATGAAATGTTCTGGATCGTTCTTATTTTTCTTATTTCCACAGTTATAACATGTCTCTGAACCTTTACAATTAGCTTTAGTGTGGCCGAATTTTAAGCATGAAAACATTGGGTTACGGGGGATATGTATATTGAAACTGTTAATGCCATGTTGTAAACTTTTACTGTTTTTGATATAATTGTGCCCTTGAATGTGAATAGACAAGTTCCGGTTGGGATATATTCTACTGAACCGTCTTTAAGGGATTTCCTGTTCAATCTTTTGATGTTTAGGATTGGAGAGTCTGCATAACAGTCCTTTAATAAAGCCTCTTCCTTAAAATCCAGATCTATTTGCCTGACTAATCCCTTGCAGGTAGTGAAATTGTATGGAATGTATGATTGATATCCTTTTTCTCGTATTGTTTCGTTGTTCAAAAAGTTATTTGCTGCTGTAAAAGTTTTAAATTCGATCGCAATTCTATTTATTCCTTTATTAATAATTTTTTTTACATCCACTAAATTTAGATTAAATATATCTCTGGCGATTTTTAAATGCGAGAATCTGCCGATAATGCTTGTGTTTTTTGTTGACGTTTTGATGTAGACAAAAAATGGACCTATATCCTTTTCGTCGTAGACAATAATGGGTCTTTTTAAAGAGGGTGAATCGACTATTGTCCCTTCTTTAGGTTTTTCGTTGGAAGTAATAATTTTGTCGAGGGGGGCCAGGCCCCCTCCTTACTAAACATTTTTCTATGAACAAACTTCCCCTTTTCGATCGAAATTTAATTCAAATAAGGGAAAAACTTTAAAAAATATACGATAAAGCAATAGTACTATCGATATATATGCCACTTACCCTTTCTTTATGGATGAGACACAGGTTAATACTACGTACGGAGAAGAACCCTTCTAAGCTCGTAGCGGATGCACGCTGCTTCGAACACGGTTCCCACAGCACTGAGCTTTTCTATTTACAGACTTATTATTTCTTGACAGCGTATCATTACTTCTTGTATCTTAGGCGGCAAAATGTCAGCTGTGTAACGGATGTCCACAGATTATATTTAACAAAACATTTCCACTACCACAGAGTAGTATGAAGTCAGTATCAAATAATACTTCTTAACCAATTAAATTTACGAGGAACATTTGTAACGTAATGTCTTTAACAGTTACGAGGGACATTTGCAACATAATGTCTCTAACAAACGCGTAGTGATTATACTTCATGAACATTTGTGCATGAGAAATCGATCAGTCGGATGGATGCCACGTTTACTCCCTGTGAACCAAAAACGGAATCGACTGACCACCTTACTGTGTTGTGCTACCACTTTAAAGTAATGTTTACATATCTAAAGGGTGTTACAATATGAGTATAAGATGTGAATTTTAAATAAAACGTGGTTTTCTGTAACAAATTGATTATTAAACAAATATTTATTGAATTATAATACAGACATTTGGAAATTATATATGGAACAACACAAACAGTAAATGGACGCCATGGCTTTGGTGGCACATGGGTATCGTTCTGACGAAATTTTCAATAACGGCTTTACATAAATGCGCCGGTATTTCTTTGATACGGCATTCAATTTCAGCCTTCAGTGCTTGTGTGGTCGTAGGCTCGTAAACCTTCAGAAAACTCCACAAAATGGCGAATTCTCTTCGTTGTACATGGTCTGTTGACAGACGTTGTTGAGTCGATTGGGTTTCCTAAGCATGGAGATGCAAATCTTTAGTGACCGAATAAGGTGAAGAGCAGCTGTTAAAATATCCAATTCTTGTGCACGATGACGAATCGAGGATTCTGGATTCTCGGCCGCACACTCAGGAACTGCCGTGATGTTTTGTTCTGAACGACCACTACGAGCTCGTGTCTTGTATTTCAGATCAATAACTGAAATAATACTTTCGAACCAAATGCCTATCGGTCTCTTATCGATCTTTCGCAATTCTTGACCTAGCGAGTCATGACAGCGATGCAAATGTTGATACATCATTGTAACACCCTTTATAAGCGCAATCCTAATGAGTTTCTGAGGTGATTCGTGAATGCTGATCAAAATTGAATTATTCACACCTGAAATGAAGGAACAGCCAAAACAGGGAATTTTTTACTGGCGAACGTGTCCCGAAGAAAGCGCCGATGCTTCCTATCCCCCGAAAATATTATGGACAATATTTTCTGAATTTCGCAAAGCATTATATTCATCGATTGTTTGAAAAAGGGAAATACGATCACAGGAATGTATTATGGTGCATTACTGTTCAATTTTCAAAAATGGTTAATCAGAGAATACCCTAATTTGACGATCAAAAAATACGTTTTTCGAAACTGGTCATTTTGCACTACGAATTGATGCCACAACTACCTTGTTCTCCGGAATTTGCCCCTTTGACTACTTTCTCTTTCCAAACATTATAAGTCGTACTTTTCAGAAGGCATAAAAAAGTTGGAAAATCGTTGGGCGAAATGTACTGAGCAAAAAGAAGAATATGCTGACAAAGAAATTGATTTAAGTCTAAAAATCAATAGCCATTTATAAAGTATGTCACTTTTTACTTTAACCTCATTGTATTCTAAAATTTTATTTTTCTCTCATTTTTCAAGAATTCCGCGAATAGCAATTTTGATGTCGATTTCGTTGACCACTAACTTCATAAAGTGCACATTTAGTATTAGCAAAGGTACGTTTATTGTCAATTTTTTTCACACAATATTCTCACATTATGCTAAACCCAAACAACAGCTTGTGCTATGACATTTTATGGCTATATTATTGCTATGTGTAGATTTTTTCTATTAAAAAATAGTCGCGTTTATTTTAAAATCGTCTATGCCACATACATGATAGAACGTTCGCTAATCTACTAAATATTCTTATAAGCTCAACTGCATCCCTTTCTACCAGTCGATATTATAACAACTTACACTGTCAGGCATCAGCTCCAGTAATATTTTCACGGATGGTAGATAATGTTTCTAAATCATTCCGGGTGTTGATCCGTTGATCCTATGAAGAGTCACGACGTTTCGCCAAAATCACATTTGGCATTTTCAAGTGTTGTGCGCTTCGACTGAAGAGTCTAACCCTCCAGTCAGTTCACTTCTATATTACGTAGTCAATTCAGTTATTACGTAGTCCGTTCGTGGTCAATTGGACTCTTCATTCGAAGCGGACAACACTTGAAAATGTCAAATGCGATTTTGGCCAAACGTCGTGAATCTTCACAGGATCAACGGATCGATACCCGGAATGATTTAGAAACATTCAATTCAATTTCATTCTTTCGCTATGAGCTTTTTCCTTTCGTCAGACCAAGTTGTTCCAGTTTTTCTACATTTTTCTCTTTGGCCAACCTTCCAAACATCGGCATCAGCGCTTTCTTCGGGACACGTTCGCCAGTAAAAAATCCCCTGTTTTGGCTGTTCCTTCATTTCAGGTGTGAATAATTCAATTTTGATCAGCAGTCACGAATCGCCTCAGAAACTCATTCGGATTGCGCTTATAAAGGGTGTTACAATGATGTATCAACATTTGAATCGCTGTCATGACTCGCTAGGTCAAGAATAGCGAAAGGTCGATAAGAGACAGATAGGAATTTGGTTCGAAAGTATTATTTCAGTTATTTATGTGAAATACAAGACACGAGCTCGTAGTGGTCGTTCAGAACAAAACATCACGGCAGTTCCTGAGAGTGTGGCCGAGAATCCAGAATCCTCGATTCGTCATCGAGCACAAAAATTGGATAATTTAACAGCTGCTCTTCACCGTATTCGCTCACTAAAGATTTGCATCTCCATGCTTAGGAAACCCAATCGACCCAACAACGTCTGCCAACAGACCATGTACAACGAAGAGAATTCGCCAATTGGATCATTAACCACAATTGGCCGTCACGATTTAACACTTATGGACTTTTTTGTGGAGTTTTCTGAAGGTTTACGAGCCAACGACCACCCAAGGCACTGAAGGCTGAAATTGAACGCCGTATCAATGAAATACCGCCGCATTTATGCAAAGCCGTTATTGAAAATTTCGTCAGAACGATACCCATGTGCCACCAAAGCCATGGCGTCCATTTACTGTTTGTGTTGTTCCATATATAATTTCCAAATATCTGTATTATAAATCAATAAATATTTGTTTAATAATCAATTTGTTACAGAAAACCACGTTTTATTTAAAATTCACATCTTATACTCATATTGTAACACCCTTTAGATGTGTAAACATTACTTTAAAGTGGTAGCACAACACAGTAAGGTGGTCAGTCGATTCCGTTTTTGTCAGGGAGTAAACAGGGAGTAAACGTGGCATCCATCCGACTGATGGATTTCTCATGCACAAATGTTCATGAAGTATAATCACTACGCGTTTGTTAGAGACATTATGTTGCAAATGTCCCTCGTAACTGTTAAAGACATTACGTTACAAATGTCCTTCGTAAATTTAATTGGTTAAGAAGTATTATTTGATACTGACTTCGTACTACTCTGTGGTAGTGGAAGTGTTTTGTTTAATATAATCTGTAGACATCCGTTACAAAGCTGACATTTTGCCGCCTAAGATACAAGAAGTAATGATACGCTGTCAAGAAATAATAAGTCTGTAAAAGGAAAAACTGTTAAACAGTATTTTTTGATTGGACGCTCCTTCTAATGTTATTGTGATTGTATTTAAAAAGTGCATGTCTGGCATAAGTAAAAGGTATAATAGTAAATTAACTCGAGCCTTTTATTAACGAACCAGTGGGTCAATTTAAGCGGGTAGCTTTCTTGTGATTCACACGTAACATGTTCGTCCGAAATGTTTACCATCGCAACTATCTCACTAACCTTCACTATCCGATCGGTTAAAAACTATATTATTGCTATTGTTGATCATTTTCTCAGTTGTGACCTCAACGGTCGCAGATAAACGAATTATAAATCATGATATATAAATGACATGGATGTTGCGATGGAATTTCCATATAAAAGCATGCAAAAATATCGCACTTATCTACTTTGAAAGACAGTAAACACAAAAATAAATGTCAAATCGGCTTGAAAATGGAATGAGCATTACTAGAAAGGAAGCTAATTTTCAGAAATCAACCACATTTGCCGTTGGAATCCTATCTATGGGAAAAGTATCTTACTTTTCAGTATATCCTTGCATCCTTATACCACATTGGTGGTATAAGAATTGGTTTGCAATTCATCTAGTTGTTGTAAATGTTACACAGTTTTTTTCTTTACCAAACTTCCAACAAGAAATCGAAAATGTCAAGTATGTTGAATATTTATGGGTTTCTCGACGATCTCAAGAATTTGATATTGATCAAAAAACTGAGTCTATTTTGCGAAAAATTTTGGATTCACACACTTTTCAGATTGGTGTCACTCAATAACTGAAGCACGTCATCTTTTCCGGTTAGGGTTATATTTGTTTTAATGGTTTTGTAAATGAGCAAAATTGTGATTAAAACCAATGGTTTACAGATGACAGATTTTTAATTAAACTCACTTAAATGACACGTGCTTCTAAAGCCGACTCCACATATTAGCACTCATGTCCAAGCCAATATTTGATCCAACATTGGCTATTCTTTTACTGTTCTCGAGGGGAAACCAACATATTGGCTACACTCTTGCTACAACATTAGTTCACAAGATATTAAGCCAACGACTAGGTATCTACGATGCACTGATAAAACAAAGCAAAAACTGTCTCGACCCGTTGAAAAGATAGCACACGGCAGGATCAATGTGTGGATGGGGAGCTTAGCTCATGGAAGCGCACAGCAATTCCTTTAATGTGGGACATAAAACCAATAACCCCTCGACAAGTGGCCAATGGAAGCGCTAATCTCTGTCAGTACCTTCACAAGCGCTAATTTCATCATCCACCCATTGCTAAATGATGCTTGCTGTCCCGTATCGCCAATATGTGGAGCCGACTTAAAAAGTCGATGCCATACATCACACTGTTAGTATCGCTATTCATTTATAGCAAAAATATTTTTCGCTTCCAATAAGCTATGATTTAACTTATTTCGATAACTTGTTGTGTGGATTGTTAAAATCATTGGTTTATGCAAACCAACGAACTCATAGAGTTCACCAGATGGTTCATTGTTTGATATGGGTCGCGGCAGTCACGTTCAGGGGAAATCACCATGTTCCATTTATGCAGCATGTCATTGCATCTACCATGTCCGGTTCTAAACCTGTTCAATCGACCCCAGGTGCCTCTCGGGAAGTTCAAACCCAGCATTTCCTTATCCCGCAGATTGATGAGATCGACATTCCTGGTAGGGTTGTTTTGAAGGAGAGAGTCCACCTTTCATTAAGGTCTACGCCATTTTTCAAGTCTGTGTCTAGCTAGATTGGTTGGCGCGATTTGAATCTATACCATGGCAGGTTATTCAGGTCCTTATGTATGAGCAATTCTGATATATTTGCATCGTGTATTCTGTCTCATTGTTCTTTCACTGCCTTCAACTTGCGCAGTTCCAGAGGAGCAATATTACACAAAAGGGGGAGCGAGAAGGGGTGTTGATTTCTCGGTGTCAGATATGGTTCTCATGTTGTCATTCAACTGGACATCCAGTTTATAAGTATGTTTACTGTTGTATTGGACTGGGGCACAGTACTTTGCTGAGGAGTAAACGAATGCTAGCCAGATGTTCGGAGTGTCTGACCGTTCGCTCCCCAGGATGATCCTGCCAACTTGTGAATAGTATTATTTCGAGTGTTAACTTTCTGTGCCACCCCGGAGATATGCTGCCTGTAAGCGACGGATCTGTCCAGGATGACGCCAAGATAAGTCGGGGTGCGATGGTGCCTAAGCCGTTTTCCCCCGAAAACCACTTCCAGTTCAGCATATGCTTATCTTGTTGAGGCATAGAAAGCACATACCTCTGATTTGGAAGGATTAGGTATCAGCCGCCACTTCCTATTGTACGAGTCGAGGACGGTCAGGTCAGGTGTGAGGTCTTTGGTTTTTTTTCCCTCTCTACAGGAGTCATGATCCGTATGTTGTATACTCAGGATCATATAATCTGCATATATATACATTGACGGGAGATGGTATCCGGATGTCATTAGTATATATGTTAAAAAGTAAGGGTGCTAACACTGCTCCGTGAGGTAGTCCGTCTTTCCACAGGTTATCTTACCATTGTGGACTGCGATCCTTCGGTTGTTTATCATGTTGCATATTTTTGCGCATGGAATAATTTCTTGTAGTTTGAAGACAAGATTTTTCTTCCATACGGTGTCATAGGTTGATGTAAGATCTATGAAGGCAGTAGCTGTTTTTAGACCTGTTTGAAAACCTGATTCTATGTGCGTCATCAGAGCTAACACTTGATGGCTACAGTTTTGTCTTGTTCTAAAACCAGCCTGTTGTGATATTAGTTTACTGTCCACTACAGGGGAAATCCTATTGTAAATTAGTCGCTCAAGGACTTTATAGCATATGCTTAGAAGTGCTATGAGGCCATTGCTAGCCGAGTTGTTGGAGGGCTTTCCATGCTTCAGTATTGCTATCACTTTCGCCCTTCTAAATTAGTTCGGAATTTCTCCGGTATTAAGGATATTGGTGTACAAATTGACAAGCCTAATTTTTGCTTAATCACCGAGATGTTTTGGGAATCTAGGGTATACGTTATCATAACTGGGTGCTTTACGTAATTTCATTCTGTTTACAGCGATTTGAAGTTCCTCTATCGTAAAGAAGTGTAAGCAGTGTGGAGAGTAAAATTTGTCGGTAACTGGTGGAAGTTAACTTGTACTCGGCTTTTAATTTCTCTGGAAAATTTCTTTTCAACGTATACGTTCTTTGTAATAAGTTGGAATCTTTCAGCAACTTGATCTGGGTTGACATCAGCGGTCTTTGATGGTGGAGGTACTGCTATTCCTAGGCGTCTGAGAAGTGACCAGTTTTAAATGAAAAAAATTATTCGTTAATACCTAATTTAACTTCGGTGAATCTAAGGGGGTAGAAATTCTTCTAAGCTTTTATCATTATCAATTCCAACAAAATGTTTTTATCTTTACCGTTTACGATACTTTCTTCAACTCGTAAAAAGAAAACATATATAAATAACAAAATTCATGTAAAATAGTGAAATAATCGTAACAGTATAATGTCCTGCCAACAAAATAAAAAATATCAACAAATAACCTGTCGACTAAAACGCATTTATTAACCGGAAACATGCAAATTGCGACATGCTAACAATCATTTTAGATCGCGGGCATTATGATCTTGGATTTTTGAAAATTTTTATTCTAGCACCAGGCACATCATCATCACCATTTTGAAAATTTATTTTTTAATCTAAGTGTGTAGAAATTCTTCTAATCTCTTAACAAGAAACAATATATAAATAACAACATTCATGCAAAATAGTGAAATAATCGTGACGGCATAATGTCCTGCCAACAAAATAAAAAATATCAACAAACAGCCTGTCGACTAAAACGCTTTTATTACCGGAAAGATGCAAATTGCGACATGCTTACAATTATTTTAGATCGCGGACAATATGATTTTGGACATTTAAAAATGTTTATTTTAGCACCAGGCACATCATCATCACCATTTTGAAAATATATTTTTAATATTACTTTAGATAACATAATGAAAATGTTTGTACCCCCTACCCGTACACGCCTACCCGTACACGCCTACCCGTACACGCCTACCCGTACACGCCTACCCGTATACGCCTCTAGCGGTATTTTTTCATACCTTCTGAGAAAAAAAGGCTAATTAATTTATCATACTTTAAAATTATAAATGACTGAGATGAGCAAGTTCATTGCTTATCAGCACTCGTTCAGACTCGTTCTATAGAAAAATGAATTAATACTAACTTTAGTTTTATCGTTGTGTATCAACATAAAACGAAATGGATGTTTTCATAAATTAAAATGATGACACATCACATTGTATGAAACAATTTATTCAGTTATCTTTTATAAAAAGTCCGGTTTCTACTTAAAACTCAAATTGATTTTATTTGATTTTATTATTGCAATCAATATGATTTATTATTTATTTCATTGCAATTGATATAAACTTGTCAATGATATCATGTTTTACTAGCCATAGCAATTATGTTTTGTTTGTATTCTTAGTATAAAAAAAATAATTATTTACAACGTGACGACGTTCGTTCCGGAAGATTGTCTTCCGTCATTATAACTATATTAAGGTGATTATCCACGCTGAATACTTCCGCATCGTTTTGGTGGAATCAATTAGGCTCATAGCATAACGAGTTGTTTTCTGGGTATAACATCAGATATTTCCCAAATGTTCGTTAAACTGCATTTTATAAAGTGACCTAGTGATTTACTTTTGTGTGAAAATTGAAAAGCAACATGTCCGATGAACTGTCAGTTTAGTGATTATGTACAATTTAGTGATATGCATCTGGCCGTGCGCAATATCAAAAGAAATAATATTTTAAGGTATTTTAATTTACCCCTTTCTCCTCACTCATCTCTATTATTTTTTGTCTCTATCGCAGTCTTTTTGTTGGTCTATTGGAGGCCATTATGTTCACGGTGGAACCAATTTATTTGCCTCTTTTCTATTTTGTTCATAATTGGTTCTTATTTGGCGGTTTTTCTGATTGATCAACCCATTTGCGCCCAAGTTATATAAAATTAAAAAAAATGTATTAAAAAACAACGTTTGTTTTACATGTTTATTTTAAAAATAACATTTTGTCGTAGTTTTTGTGATCAACTTTTTTTGCACATTGTGTATATACGCATCATTGGCTTAAACTAAGAATTCAGTTTTTAAAGTAAAATTTTATTTATGACTTCATTTCATGAAATATTTCAAAACGATCAGTGTGCAGATGAACTTTGAATTTATTACAAAGGTAAATAGTATGATTTATTATGATTATTGCAAAGTTTACATCTTCGCCTTGCCTTTTCAGGATGTTTTATTGTCACACGTCTCGCTATGTCAAGCCTCACTTCATTCACAACAGGTTATTTTGGAAGTCTTCGGATAGAGATTTGTCTGCAGCGGCAACATCGCTTTTCAAAAGACATATCGATTTCAAAAGACGTACTGATTGTATTCTAGCTGCGTCATGTTGGAGTTGTTTACTATACGGCAGAGCTTCCAGTAGTTAGCTATAGTGCTGTCTAAGTTATTTATAAATAAAGGCAATCGCCATTTTTTGCCCCTAATGTTTGTTTTATAATTTACAACAGCATATCATGAACTTCGACCCCTGCCATGTAGGAATTGTATTGGTTTATCAGATCAGGTTGTAAAATTTGAAGTTCTCGCGCTCTTTTCGGTTGAATCTTTCAGTTTTTGCTAAAGGTAGCACAGTAACAATAGAATTGCCATTCCATCTGACAAGGCTTAGCTGTATGTTTTCTTTGACTGTAAAATCATAGGCACCATTTTCTTTTTCTCTGAGAGGCTTTGCATTTTCTAAAGGGAACTTATTTGTCCTATTGTCTTTGATAGTACATGTTGCAAAATATTACATTTCATGCAATTTATCGAATATGTAGGATGAAAAATAGTTATCAAAAAAATCCTGTTGTGCAATGGATTTTCTAATGCTGTAAAAGATCTGGAACTACTTGTTCTTCCAATCCATAAGGAGATTTGTATTTCTCAGTATTTGCTTATCGTATAAATGTGTAGAGGTATCCATCAGATGAACATAGACCCCACAACATGAACCCAAATCGGACAGGTTTTGCTTTTATAAGAATTTTACAGGAATGCCTACCAAAATGTGGTAACATTTGCTCGTCAATAGCAAGGTGGTGCTAAAATATTCTTAATTGCTTGTTACAAATGTTCATAACATCAAAAAATTGACGCAGTTTGGGAAATTTATCAGTCTTGTCTAGACTTGAGTTGTCTAACAAATGGAAGTTTCTTTTGAAACTTCTCAATTTGTTTCTACTCATACATTTTCGTACAATACCTTTGTCTTTTGCTTCAGTAAAAATCAGTTTGTTGTAAAATATGATAACCAGAAAGGATTCGAATAACAAGAAAATGTTTTAAATCATTTTTGTTGAAACTAAAATCTAAACCATTATTATCTCGAGAATATTTGAGAGAAAAGTCCAGTAACACAGATAGAATATTTTCGTCAAAAAATAATAAAAATAATAATAAATCCAGTGGTGTTTTCCTTTCAAAGAATCTTTTAGATTTTGTAAGGTTTCACCTTCATTTGACACAGGCAACCGAACGTGCATTATTTCCATTTTCTTCCATTTAGGATCTCTTGATTTTTGTACTCGCATTTGTACAAGGTTTCTTCTTTTTTTTTTGAAAGAAGCTCTTCATCAAGTTCATCATATGAATAATCGTCAATTCTATTATCTATTTCAGATGTACCGGCGACTTCTCTGTCCAGTGGTATGTCATTTAATAATTCGTTTTCATCAATATTCTCTTCATCAGTCAATTCATCAACCTCTGGCGGTATCTACACAGCGTTCAATATACCTATTTCTGAAAAAAAACAATGCTAAATTCTACCACACCCATAAAATAAAAGTGGACCACTCCCCTTTTGAATTCTCCCTAGTTTGAGTAATCATTTAGAAATGGCTTACGGAATTACTCCGAATTCCCACAATCAGTGTACTACAGCAGTGTCCGACAAGAATTTTTTTTCAGTAGTTTCCCCAATTCTTCAGCCATCAAGTTTTTTTCCATGTAAGTCAAAATTATCAGATTGGAATTGCTAGAGCCACTTTTTATAAGTACTACATGAAACATTATTATGTCGCAAAACTGCTCAAATCATGTTCTATACTTCCGCAGCATCTTTTCAGTTGAAAGGTGAAAAGAAAAGTGTACCTTAAATATTGGTTTCCGAACGGCATTACGTTTACGATTGATTTTCAGGTTATATTCGCATTAGGCTTGTATGTTATTCCTCGTTTTGAAACTGAAAGGTTACGCTTTAGGCAATTATATGATGGTAAAAAATCTGGAAATTAAGGTAAGAACCCAATAAATGCCGAAGCAAAAACGTTAAATTTAATGTTTGATTAAATTAGTAAGGTAAAACAGCATTACCATTAAACTACAGTAACTGCCATGAAGATGACACTGAAAGTTTAAATAATTAGCCAATTCTTAATCTTGCCATTAAAGCCATTTCTTAATCTTGGTCCACAATTTGCAACATCATATTATTTTAACGTTCTAATTATTGAACAAATTGGGCAATGCATTAAATATATATCAAAGAAACAAGTACTAAAAATCATAAATTTATAAATGTATTTGCTTTACAGAACATATAAAAGGAACATTAATAAAAATAATGTATAATTAAAAACGATAGAGCATCGAGCATTCCGCTTATAATCAATAATTAAATTAATAATTACAAATATTATAAAAAAACTTTTGTTAGTGAATAGGCCTTGAATTTAACTTTTTGGCAAAAACATTTTATGTCATAAATATGTCTCTCCAAGAGTTTATATGAGCAGTTGAGCAGGTAAATGGGTCTAAAATGTTGGGAATAATCTGATGATTTACCGGGTTTTAAAAGAGCCACAATTTTTGTTTTCTTGAGTTCATTGGGAAGTGTCCCCGTCTTCAAAATGGCGGAGAATAGGCAAGTAGTGGACAAGGTAGACTAAAACTTCTGGGTTTATATTATCAAACCAAGGTGCTTTACCAATTTTTATCTATTTTAGAGCAATCTCCAATTCATCTAGAGTGAAAGGTGAGAAAAAATTCGATTCGTTTGGAGACTGAGTTTTTAAATTTGTTAATTCTTTCTTGATCCCGAACATTTCTTTCCATGATCTGGACATATCTACTATATGGTTAACAATGTGATTTGTTGAGACACCAGGCTTTTGAGCAGACTTACCATATAATCCATCCAGTTTACATAGCAGTTTTCCGTCATCTCAGACCAGCGAGCGTTCCTTAAAGCATCGAGACCTTGAAGAAGCTCATCTGCAATATCGATGTAACCACTTCTGTTATATTCCTCATATAGTTGTTCGCATTGCTCATTCCACAATGAAACACATTCCTTTCTGTATCCACGAGGGATATGTTTCTTAGTAGATGTAAAAACATCTCCGCCATTCTACCGTAATTCCGAGGCTCCGGCGTAATAAAACCAATATATTTTTGCAGGCGCTCGGAGAAGCCTTGCCAGGTCGCCAGTTGCGAAAGTTCTATCTCGGTCGTGGCACTGACTTTACCAGTGGAATGGAATGTCCGATATTCAAAATTATGGGCCTATATTGGCTATGTGGGAAGCTTGACATCTCTACCCTCAGTGTAGGGATTGGGTGGTTTTTACTATCATGGGGCACAATACAAAGGTCCGGGTTGTAACCTCTCTGCCAAGTAGCTGATCTGAATGTATCCAAATCCTAGGCATCGAAAACAAGATTAAGGTTGTTATACTCAACCCAGTCAATATACTATATATTGATGGATGAGCGGTGATTGGTAGGAGAGGTGGCCATTCTACAAGGTAGTTTGTAGATGTTATGGATAAAAAGCTCTTCGAGCTTTATTGCGACATTATGAATTTTATCTGTTGTATTTGTTGAAATTAGATGTCTGATATCTAACTTTAACGTAGGTAGCAACACCATATGAAGCTAGTAGTATATGAGTACCCAATAAGCTCATAGTCATTGATCATTCCTCTTTTACGAAGATCTCTCTTATTTAGAGCGTGAGTTTCTTGAATTTGTACCACGTCAATATTATTATTTAAAGGAAGTTTAGACAATTATTCGCGTTTAGCTCGGCTGATTCCTTCTAAATTTAGCTGGCAAACTCGGAGTGAAGGCCCGAGTTTTTTAGTCATTTGGCCCTGAAGAGGGACTTTTACCAATATTTGATCGCCTTGGTTAATCTGCATGTCTATAGCCAGGAAGTCCAACAAATTGTCTAGCTGCCGAGAGTACGATATGATAATGCAAAATAACTAAAACGTAATTAAATTAAATATTATTTATCTCTTCAATGGTTAAAAGAGTCTCCAAAAGTCCCCATTTCTTTTTCGAAAAGCTCATAAACATTGAGCACAAACTGTTGAGCTTATGATTTCAATGTTTTCCCTGACATCTGAATTAACACAAAATATTTAATTAAATATCTTAAAATAGATACCTTAAAAGTTCGCACTTCTATATTGACCTTATTTTTTTGGAACAGTTGTTTATCTTTCAGTATGTTTTTAAAATTAGACGATATAAATTCCATTTATATTAAACGCTTGTAATAAAATGTCTCTACAGGATAATGTTTAAGAAAGTGCGAATAGACAAGAACAAAATTCGACTACCAATTTGGAAGGTAATCGTATATGAAAAGTCTTATACTTATGAAAGAATATATACAGAAATTTGTGCGATTAGTTGGATATCATCAACTAGTTGAATTACGGACTGGCAAAACAGTTTTCCATGGAATCAAAACAAACATCTAAAGGAGAATGCAAAAAAAAGAAAAATAGAAAAACAAACCTATTATCCAAACAAAAAATAAAGAAAATGGTATATTTCTATTCTAAATAAAACAAAACAGTTAACATATTTAGTGTTTATCAGGATTTTGGTACATTTAATCTATTGATTGAACATATTCATCTGATAGAGTATGTTTAAACATAGGTTAGAAATATATTATAGGCATTAAAGACTGATGGTAGGCTGACAATGGTTCCAGAAAATGTTGTGGTACATAATGGTTTTCTAGTGCGTAGACTTTAACAGGAGAGTTCCACACTCTGACTATAAAAGTTTTCCACTCAAAAAAAAAATTGTTTATTTGCCTTCTCTTATTTGAGAAATCTCTTGCTGGTCATGCATTAGAGTTAGTTATCAGCCAGATTTATTTATATTTGCAAATATTATTAAATTAACAGTCTCATGTGCAGGTTTGTAAAACATGTAAGGGGAAAAATTGCCATCGTTTTAAAAATACCGAAAACCTTAATTAGAGCAATAATGTAGTATGGATGGATTTTTTTGAAAATATTGTTAATTATTGTTAAATTTAGTTTAGTCTGGTGGTGTAAAGAATCGGTGTGGTTTTAAAAGTATTGCACACTTCAATGAAAGCAATGAAACAAATATGTATATAATTTTGGGTAGTGATTGTTTTTATTCTGAATTGATTATTAATGTAGTTTACATATTATAATCTACTGTAGTACGTTACAAACTGTAATATGTTAACACTGTATTTTTATTGAAATAAAATTATGATTTAAACAGTATGTATCTGTTTTGTTTTTCTAACTATGATTTATATTTTTTTTTATAAGCATTATATGTATATTATAAGCTTTACTCCGAACTTTATGATCTGGACATACACATCCTTTTACCGTGCAAATACCATTTTTGTGGTTAAATTGAATAAAACCTATAGCCTTGTCAACGTAACTTTTTCGTAACACCTTACAAATAGTTTAATTATATTTAATAGAAATATTTTGTTTCTTATTTACATTTACATTATTATATTTTTTAAAAAACTCACATTGATGCTTTAGCACCTCGAACTTTAGCTGAATTGAACCGAATGTCATTTTTGAGAAAATCTGTGACCATAAAAATATCCACATCAGGTATATTATCAGAATTAGCCTTTATTAACCCTTTGTCACACATTACTGAACTAAATTAGTAACCAACAATATTTTATTTTGCACTTAACCAACAATAATTTTGACAGTATATATACAACTACAGTATATATATATATATATATATATATATATATATATATATATATATATATATATATATATATATATATATATATATATATATATATGTATATATATATATGAAGTAGAAGCCGTTGGCAGTACTGACGTGAAATTACTTTACTATTATGACGTCACAAACATGGTAGCCAATCGCTACTCACGTGATTTTTAAAAAATTCTATACATTTTAAATCATTCATTAGTTTTTTTGCATCGATTATCAATATTATTTATGATAAAGCGTTAAAATAAAGTAAAAAAATCGATTACTATTGTTTATTCAGAAATCCAATTGTACATTTTTCTAGAGAAGTTTCTGGAGACTCCTAAATTTTGCTCCACAAGGGCAATATTTTCACGGCTTTGCACTGTTCTTTGACCTGTGATGCAGGATATATCTTCAACTGTTTCGGATTCTTTATATTACTTGAATAGATGACAAATTCTCGTTTTATGAGGTGTCGCACGATTAGATTATATTGGCCTAAATTCACGTTAAGTTGCAATAATGAAATCCATTTTTTAATGTTAACTTATTTGTTTAATTGTTGTAATTTAATTACAACACAATCAACAACAATCAACATCAATTACAACAATTTCACTGCGATCTTTTAGCGTGTGTTTATGCATATTAAAACTTACACATCCACTACACAACAGCCAAACACAAATATCACGAAAAAAAAAAGTTCCAAAACAAAATGGTACTGTGATACTTGCCCCATACTTTAAATGTATAGTTTGCTTAACTTACTACCAAGTTACATTATTTAATTCTATATTTTCTTTTCAGGTAATTTTTCAATGTCCCAGAACATCTCCACGGATTATGACGATGCCACGTCTGAAGAAATATGGAAAAACTTCGCACATTTTCTCAAAGCGACCATCATGGGCAGCATCATCGCTGCTTCGATTCTCGGCAATTTGCTGGTCATCGTTTCCGTTATGCGGCATCGACGACTTCGTGTCATCACCAATTATTACGTAGTGTCACTGGCTCTCGCCGACATGTTGGTAGCCATGTTTGCGATGAGCTTCAACTTCAGCGTTGAAGTATTTGGCCGTTGGCTGTTCAGTTACACCTTATGTGATGTTTGGAATAGCTTGGATGTTTACTTCTCTACTGTGTCTATCTTACACCTATGCGACATTAGTATAGATAGGTAAGTTTTGAATTAAATACTATGTGGTCAACGGGAAATGAACTTTTTTTAAAGCATCTTGACCCTATATTTTATTAATTTAACAATAAGTACTAATAATTAATACAAAATACATTTCATAACAAGCTCTTTCAACTCCTGGTTTATTCGCCTTTCCCATCTGTCTTCAACTCTTTTACCTCCAAATATCTTTCTTAGTACCTTTCGCTCCTGTGCTCCCAACATTTCCTCATCTGCCGCTCCCAGTGTCCATACTTCACTTGCAGCTGTTGATGTTGTCGTATAACTGTTTATAGGTTCTACCTTTAGATTGCGAGATACCACCTTACTATGCGATAATTTGTATTTCCTCCCTTATGCTTGGAGTCCTATAAAATACTGAGCTTAGATGTGCCTTAAATGCGGAAAATAGTGTTATTAAGATAATGGCAATTTTCAGGAATATACGTTTGGAACCATTCTCGAAACTTTTCCGTTAGGCTTTCAAACACTTCTTTGTCAATTTCTTGAATTCAACACTTACCTTCATAAAAGCCTGATTTCAAGTACCTCCAAAGATAAAAATGGAAAGGCCCGGGGACTGGTGACCGTTAAGTCCACGCGACATCGTCCAAGTGAGAAATTGCTCAATTAAATAATGCAGCTCGAAAAACATTCATGGCAGCTCTAGTTGTATGAACGGTAGTCCCATCGTATTGTGACCACATATCCCTGCTAGTGATTCCTCATCTGCGAAATTGTGGTTTAAAAAACGTGATCTGAATTAACAACTACAACGGCGCCATTCTCTGATTGGAGAAATTGGCCCTTCTCAACACCACACCATTGTTTTTGGACTGTATAATGGTATATGGTGTAATCATGCAGATTTACTGATGAATTTTTACCAACGCAGGAGCTCAAATAGTATTAATAAAGTGAAACAAAATAATAAGAATTTGTTTGAACCTGCAAATTGAACTTGTAGTACCTGTTATAATCGTTGGAGATGCATATAAATTATACGTATAGTAATTATATGTAGTATATGTTATATAAATTTGCATCACTACAAAAACCTTTTTTATAATAATTTTTATTGGAAAGTAAATTAGATAGAAAACATTGTCTAACGACTTATATAAGTTATAAGCTATATATAGCAGTATAGAAAAGTAAATAACTTTAAACCATCAAATTTTGCCTAAACATATTCCTTTTTTAAAATCATTGACACCATCTTTAAGAGTATCCGCCAGTTTGTTGCCGCTCCCCTACAAATTCACTTTATACATTCTAAAGACTTTTGTTTTGAAAAACATGCATTTATTATTTAGCAAATTTTACTGAAATCGGAAAGAAAGAAAGGTAGGGATGACTGAAGGTAATCTTTCGAGAATGGCTCCAAACGTATGTACGTGAACCGGGCCATAACGTTATTGACATTATTTTCCGGACTTAAGCATTGAATATGCGGCATACAAGCGTATTTAAAAACATAATAAATTAGTATTATAATATAGTATTATATTATAATATAATAAAATATAAGAAAAAGAAGATCGATAGTAGATGTCTTACACATGTTAAAACAAATCACGAAGAAGATTTATGAACATAACATAATAGCATATATAGGTTTTGTACATGATTTTATGCAGGCTTTCGTTAAAATCAACAGAGTTCAACTCATAGAAGATCATTGATGTACCCAGAGAGATTAGAAGATTGATAAGAATGGCAACTAATGAATCTGAAGCAAAGATATGCACAGAATAAGGAATAATGAATAACATAAAAATTACAGCACTATTATTCATAATACCTCTGGATAATATAATAAAGAAAATCAAAAATATATTAACACTAAATAAAGACCTAGTAGAGATAGTGGCATATGCGGATTATGTTCCAATAATTGTTGCAGAGCAGAGATAACTACAGTGCGTAATTACAATAATCGATAATGGGACTAAGAAAAGAGGGCTCGAAATAAATAAGCAGAAAACATAGTATATGTACTGCAGCGGTAATGATACAATATTGAGAAATTTATGGTTTGGAAGCCATAAATCCGAAGCAGTGAAAACTTTCATACACGAAAATATACAGAAAGTATATAGAGATAACATAGTAGCAAAAAAATACCGAAAAACAAGACATTAAGCACAAAAGGGTTGAGACAAGTAATACACTGGAAATGTACAAGGCAATAATAAAACCAACAGTAACGTATGCCGCAGAAACTAGGAATAGACGAAAAATAATAAAAACCAATGATAACACTTGCTGCAGAAACTATAACGCTCACAATAAAAGAGTAAGACAAACTAAATATCTTTGAACGAAAAATAATAAAAACAACAATGGGGGTAAAGAAAGTGGAAAACAACGAATGCAGAACCCTGATGAATTTTCAGATCGACTATCCATTCGGTTAAGGAAAACATAGTGAGGACAATTAAAGCATAAATAATAAGAAAAGAATACACCAATAAGAGAGATAACAACATGGAAACAAGTACAGAATAGACCGATATGGTGACTCAAAGTCAGATGGAGATAGTAGGTGGACGAAAATATAAGAACAGTGAATGTAGAAGAATGGAGAGAACAGACTGTAGATAGGAGGAGACGCAGAATAGTTGAGGAGGTGAAAACTCACCAATAATTAAGGGAAAGGTATCAGGAAGAATCGTGGACCAATCCACTACACTGAAAAAATTTGAAGAGTTGTTTATAAACGGAACAGCTATAATTTCACTAAGAAATGTATTTACTTATAATAATAAGAATTGAAACTTTTTCTGAGTATTTATCTATTAATACATTTTTTTGTCCAAAAAATTAATGCACGCTTTCAGTCACGCTTTTTTAAAAATTGTCCGTTTGCCGTGTATCACTTGGCACAAGAAATACATATAGTTTGAGCCAAATGTATTACATGTATCTGTATTACATTTTCTAAATTCTAACACTTTTGGAATTTCCAAAACGCATGCATATGTACACTTGTATGTACACAAAATATCTGAATATTAGTGTAAAAACACACAATAATATATTAATGAATAAAATATTTTTGTTCAATATTATTTGTTTGCATCGATGACATTTCACGCGGTTTACGAATTACCTGATATTCGTATCTGTTCAAGTGCTACGAAATATTTATGGATGAATTGACCTGCAACCGCCGGCATGGCTGATAATTTAAAGGCAGCATGTCTCGGCTATACGCCCCTTATAATAAAATCCATTACTTTATATTGGCCGTTTATAAAGCGGAGGTTAACGAGATTGTTTGGATAATAAACATCTTGTACGAATACGAACGAATGATCCTACACGAACATTTAAGCATGACAAAGGATATTTGCCGGATGAGTGCAGCATTTCCTCAATGCCGACCAAAAATAAATTCGAGTGTCCATTTCCCAGCGGTGCTTAAAACGGCATAAGCGCGATCCAAAAAATGTTCTATGGCGATTCGTAACTGCTGATGAAGTTTGGATTTATTATTATTCAGGAGAGACAAAATGTCAAAACAGTGGGTTTTATCTGGTGAACGTGCGCCGAAGAAGGCGAAGACACTCCCATTGACCGGGAAGATCATGGCCACTGTTTTCTGCGATTCACAAGGCATTATCCTCACTGACCATTTAAAAAGGGGAAACTATCACAACACTATCACAGCGTTTGGAATTTCCAAAACGCATGCATATGAACATTTACAAATAATACTCTATACAAAATGTCTGAATATCAGTGAAACAATTTGCAATATTCAATCTTTATTTAAAAACACACAATAATATATTAACGAGCGACATATTTTTGTACAGTTTTATTTGTTTGCATGGACAACCTTTTACGAGGTTTACGAATTACCTGATATTCATATCTGTTCAAGTGTTACGACATATTTATTGGGGAATTGACGTTGCAACCACCGGCATAGGTGGTAATTCAAAGGCATCATGTCTGGGCTATACGCCTGGTACAGAAGAAACTCTCAGCTGAAATTATTAATATGGGCTATAATCGTTTTCCTACGATGTAGTATTTCTTTCAATACATGCTTATATTTAATTACTTGTTAATTAATTAAATTAGCTTAAATTTGTTACTTACTTCTGATGCTAGTCTGTCATAATTATTTTGCCTGGTTGAAATGAAATAACTCGTATTACAATACACGTCTCTAATCCTAACATATATGGAGCAAAAGCTTACCGTAAATATCAGGTTATGTCGTCGATGTTGACGGTCCACAATGATAAAACCATGATATGTTACGTTTGTGATTATCACAATGAATTCACTTTTCATCAACTAAAGGCTGTCCCAATAAATACTGCGGGATTTAAACTTAGCACCGTTTTTCAACAAGTTACCCGAGAAAATTTATTTCTCGCACATGTCATGTGGAGACACCGCAATTTAATTATGGATCGTTTTACGATAAAAGAACAAAGAGGACGAAGAACACAAAATAACCCAGAATTTTGCAAATTATGTTTCCTGGCGAAGCTCAATTCCAACCCACAGGTTACATGAATCAACAAAATTGTAGGATTTGGAGAAGTAAAAATTCCCAAGTGATTGCAGAAGAACCTTTACAATGTCTTCGAGTAACAGTTGGGTGTACATTGTTAGTTGGAAGCGCTATTTTTTCATGACAATGACGATTGTGAATCGGTAAATGTTAATGGCAAATGCTACCGTAATATATTAAGGAATTTTTTATGGCCTTAACTGAATAATATGGACCTTTTATTTATGTGTTCTTTCAACAAGAGGGCGCCACGTTTTTTGGCCGAGTCATTTCTCGATATGGTGATATTGAGTGGCCTGCAAAATCATGCGATCTAACACCACTAGACTTTTTTCTGTGTAACAATCCGCAGACGATTAACGATTTAAAGCAAAACATGCGTCAAGTTATTGGTAACGTTAAACTGGCAGTGCCTAATTGTTATTGACAATTTTACGTAAAGAATGGCCATCTGTAAAAACAGGCGAGAGAACATTTGAAGAATATTATTTCTACTTTTTGATAAAATAAATAAGCATATTATTTTTTTTTAATTTTTGATTTTATTTAAAAAGAAATAAGTACCTACTGGGATACCCTCTATATTGATTTTTGAGAAAAATCGTATTTCCAGAAAGCATAGTAAGTGCGGTGTCACGCAATCGATTTTTTGTTGTTTCTGGATAGTTTGATAAAAATTAGAATGATGAAAAGTTAGTTACCTCCATTCATACGAAGCATAATTTGCATTATTCTCTCCGCATATAGCCCAAATTATTTCTGTGCCTTCACGAACATTTTTATTTAGATGAAACACAAATTGGATAGAAAATCAAAAATGCTCTTTTGTTATGGCCAAACCCTAAATTGCAAAGGATTTTTAAAACTAAAAAGTTAACTTTTAAAAATTGCAATCGAACGGAAAAAATTTGGCGTTTCGATTGTATGAAATTTTGAGCTAACTTTTTTGCTCACCTGGATAAACTTGAATATTTTCCACCATTCAAAACAGCTTACCTTTGAAATACATTTTTAATGTATGAACCGAAATTCCAGCGATCAAGTCGGGACCATAACTTGAAAATGAAAGTTAACGATGCGTGGTTTACTGTATTGTCGGAATAAGGGACTCATGATGTGGCAAGTTCACGACAAAAATGTAAAATCCCTATTCTGAACTGTGTCGTTTGGTGTTTGACTCTGTGGGACAAATTCTTAGAGAAAATTTTTGTTGTATAAAGAAAATAATCAACATTTGCATCATTTCCGAATTATTTGTATATATTAGGTGTTGTATATATATATATATATATATATATATATATATATATATATATATATATATATATATATATATATATATATATATCATGGTGTTTCCATGAACAGTTACATTGTAGGCCCGTGGAGAATATTTGAAATATTCAAAAATAAGAAAAACTTATCCTTGCTCCATGTAACAATTGCCCATTACTTCAGCTGCAACCAAAAAGTCAGCAAGTGTCTCCCAAGACCAGTTTCTCGGCTTAAGCCATCATCAGTCGGACTCGAGCTGAACGTTCAGAAAGCAGTTGAAGGTATGACCAAAGGCACGACTGTATACATATGCCATGTCGAATGTAGGTTGTAATACAATACAGTTCACGCCATCAGGGAATGAACGTCCGCAACGGCCAGACTACGTAAAAACTATCAGTGACTCGTCCAAGTCCTGTCTAGGTATCAGATATACATAAAACGAGGTATAGTGGGGTCGTGCAGCATATTAAAAATTAAAAAAAAGGAAATTTTATTTGTACTCCACGCAAACTGCGATGTGCCAACCTATAGAAGTTACCGATTAGCCTGATTGATGACGGTTTAAGGCCAAAAACAGATCTCGGGAAACACTTGCTGATATTTTGGTGGCGGCTGAACAAATGAGCAATTTTTGGATGATTTTTCCATGTTTTTGAATATATTTGTTTACTATTCAACAAGATTTGCTTTTTGCTATGAAAATCTTACTGAATTACTTATAATATATTATAAGGGACGCTAGTAGAATTTTAAATATCCCAGAAAGCACTATCTGATTATGTTTGAAGAAAAATAACAGGAAAGCTTTTAAACCAAAATTTCTTCAAACACTTGAAGTTGCTAACAGTGAAAGAAGAATGGAATACTGTTTATAGTTGCAAGGCATGTACACAAGATCCTAGATTTCTAAAAAATATTATATACACAGATGAATCCCCATTTACGACAAGTGATATCGTATCATCACAAAATATTACATTATGGGCTCAAGATAACCCTCATTGGGTGATACAATGTAAGAGGCAATATTCGACTAAGGTGAATGTTTCGTGCGGTATTTTAAATGACATTATATTATTATTGGACCATATTCTTTCGATGAAATTAGAATGCAGCTAGATTTCTTAGATTTTTACAAAATGAGTTTGATGATGAAATTGATGTATTGTCTCTTAATTATCGGTACAATTTACAATTGGACGGGACACCCATTCATCATGCAATTAACGTATGAAACTGGTTAAATAATAATTTTCTAAACCGTTGGATTGGGCGAAATAGTCCTGTAATTAATTGGCCGCCGAGATCCCCGGACCACACGCCTCTTGATTTTTTTTTCTGAGGGACAATTAAAAATAAGGTTTATGTTTCGAGGCTCCAAACTCGAGACGATTTTTGCGATCGTATTAGGCAGGCTTGTCGTAACATTACCAAACCAAAATTGAGAAACGTAGTGAACAATACCCGAAAAGTGTTGAAAAGTGTTTAATAGAAAATGGCAGAATGATAGAAATATCTAGTAAGTCAAGTTTTATAATGGAATATAAATAAAGGAAGTTTTTTGTTAAAAAAGTAGTAGAAAAATTATTAATTATTAACTATTATTGTAAAAATATCATAAAATAATATCTGGGATACCCAGTAATTATCCTTCTAAATCATTCCGAGTGTCGATCCGTTGATTTTGTGAAGAGTCAGGAGGTTTCAGCAAAGGACATTTTAAGCAAAGCCTTCAACTTTACCATTGACCCAAAATATATACCAATATAAGAAATAATCGAATGTTGAATCAACCGTAGAAGACAAGCCAGATGAAGAAGCGGAAATAATCAGACAATATGTAGCAGGAATACTACAATCCAACAAAATACCAAAACCAAATGTTAATAAGAATTAGAGATCGGATCTGATCCGACTCCCAGATTCGGATCTTTAAAAAGAGCCGAATGAACCGGTTCCTAAAATTACGATACACGGATCACGGATCTCAGATCACGGATTCTGTTGGATCTTAAACAAGGACAGAAAGGTTATGTTCCATAACGCAGAAGATATGGCATTTTATCTTGTTATGTGTGTTGTCTGCGTCCGTCCGCACCTATCGCATAGAAAAAGATAGTAGTCAGGTCGGACGGATCTCGGTTCTTTTTTAGATCCGTTGATCCGTGAACCGTGAGAATCAGCCCAAAAGATCCGTGGGGAAAGGATACGTGGACCCGTAATGCAAAATAGACAGTTCGAAGTCGCCGTACTGAGGCTTGAAATTTGTAATCTATTATTGTTTTATATATCTAAATATATAAATATATAGAATAATACACATATCCATTAAATAGATTAATTTAGTTTTAAAAAATTACATATTTATATGTAAACATTTGATTTCATTTATCTTTTTAGTTTTTAGTCGACTTATTTTTTCTGTCACAATTTGACCAGTTTTACTGAAAATTCTTTCACATGGTACCAAAGAGATAAGACAGAACCTTTTTTTTATATAAATTCATATAGTCCTGGATAGATATTTTTTCTCTGAAATTACCATATTAGGGGGTCTTCGTGTCGATCTGTTAAGAGCTCATTTAAATATTTTTATTATTTTATTAATATTTGCTGATGTAGGGTTTCTGGAACTTTCTATGTTTATTACTTTGTTTTCAAAAGTTTTTCATACGAGAGACACGCCACAACTATCACTTCCTAAATCAAACAGTGGGCATTTTCTGCACATTAAATATTTACTGCAGCAAGTGCCCTAATTTTAAATTTAAATTTTTCTATGGCTTGGTTTGCTTTTTTATGTCTGCAAATCCGTATTTTTTAAAACGTGGATCCAAAATCGTAGCTTGTGATATAAGCTCATTACTTTCATAATATTTATTCGGCTAGTAATATTGTTGACCAAAACGTCAAGCATTGGTTCTATTTATTTACTTAATATTGTAGCGTTTCAATATCGTATGTGACTTTTCATTTCTTGAAGAAATAGAAGTATTTTTGAAATACCAACGTTTTTTTTCTGCACTTATTTCAACAGTCACATCATTATATATTTCTAAAACAGATACAATATCTTTTATTACAGACATCTTTTAATACAAATAAATTTATCGTAATGCATACGCTATATCTGTTTGTACAAACGCATTAATATATATGCCTACTTAGCAAACCACTATGAAAAAGAAATTCTATAACTACAATAAAAAGTGAATTATCATGTCAGTGATATGCTTTTTTATGTCAATGATATATCGATGCCTTGTAATAATTCGTACGAAAAATATATACTACTGCCTATCGTCAAGTGTTTGTTTATCTGATTATGCAACTAAGTTATGCAACTAATTATACGAGAGAAGATTCAGTTGGATCCGAGAATCGGCTCAAGGATCCGGATCTTTGAATTGGTTCAAAACTGGTGATCCGACTCTAATAAGAATGAAATGAGAGCATTTGAATGTCTAAAAAGAAACGAGGATATCACTCTATTACCGGCGGACAAAGAAAACGCAATAGTAATAATGAACACAAGGATTATATAAGAAAGATGACGAACATTTTACTAGAAAAAACATATAAATCAGTGAATAGAGATCCAACAATCTATCTAGAAAAAACAACCGAAAGCAAAATCAAAGCATGGAAACTAGAACCGCACATTGAAAAAAGAATAATTCTAAGGGAAAAATCAAGCAGTTGTCCTAAACTTTACGGTCTACCTAAAATATTTAAACCAGAAATTCCATTCAGGCCCATAGTAAGTGCCTTCGGCTCTCCAACCCAAAATTTGGAAAAATATCTAGCAAGTATCATGCAACCAAGCGTCAAACTTGCTGAGTCCTATGTTCAAAACTCAGAACATTTGATAAGGATAATTAAAGAGTTCCAGCTGGAGGATAGAGACGTACTAGCAAGCCTGGACATTATCTCACTATATCCAAGTATCTTCACAGAAGAGTCTCTGGACCTAATTTTGAAGAACGAACATTTTTCACCATACCTGGGGAAACTCTCCGAACACTGCTTGGAGAATACATATTTATCTTTTAACCAGCAGATCTACAGACAGGCCGACGGTGGCCCAATGGTATCATCTCTATCACCCGTTAGAGCCAACCTGTTCATGACAGACTTCGAAACAAAGTCATTGACCAGCACTCCTTTAAAACTTAAACTTTCGAAACGCAACGTAGATGATATCTCTATAATATGGCCTTACGGAAACGAACTTCTAAACAACTTCCTAACTCAATTAAACGAAATCCACTCCAGCATACAGTTCACCCTGGAAGTTGAACAGGATAGGAAACTGCCGTTTTTGGATATCCTCATCACATTTTCTGGAACCTTGGAATATGCTAACCAACTCACACCGATCGATACCTCAACGCTAAATCCCATCATCATCCTTCTCAAATCCAAGCAGTAGCGAACACCCTGGTTTCCAGATCCTTCCGACTACCAGATACTCGAAGCGAGCAACTACCAAAAATTTCCACAGCCCTTAGACAAAATGGATATTCAGAAAATTGTATCAGGAAGGCCATTTACCGTCAGGAAACCCAAACACGAAGAACAATAGAGGATCATGAACCAAATGCACCAAAGGTCCTGCTACCATACGTAAAAGGAATCACTGATAGGATAGACAGACTACCAAGGAAACATAAGATCAGAACAGCCTACAAGCGCCACAAAACTGTCGCAAACATCCTAAAAACCCAGGACAAGGACAAAGTTAGACTGGAAAATCATGGAGTATATAGCATATCTTGTTCCGAACATAAAAACAACGTAAAACACAAACAAACCACTTCCGCTCTGTTCCAGCACCATCTACAAACAGGACATAAAATTAATTTTGAAGGGGCCAAATAAATAGCGAATATTGAAAACTGCTAGGTCCAAACAATCAGAGAAGCCACTGAAATAGAAGGAAGGGGTGAGCTAAATACGCGAAACGACGCTCGCAACATTCCAAAAGTATGGAACCCCCTTCTGAAAAAAGAAGAAACCCGGCAACGTGGCGGCGAGGAAGGAAAATCAATAAACGGACGCCCGACAGGATTGCCGAGCGCCGCGAATAGTCCCGAACTACCCCGATACAACCTGCGCAATCATCATCATTCAGCCATTATCGATCCACTGCAGGATGAAGGCCTCCTCAGCATGCTTCCAACTCGCGCGGTCCTGAGCGTTCCTCTGTCATTCGGGTCCAATATACTTGATGATGGCATCGATTAATCGTTTTTAACAAAAATCTTCTTTTATTTATATTCCATTATAAAACTTAAATACTAGACATTTATATCATTCTGCCATTTTCTATCAAGCACTTTTCAATACGTCGTCGGGTATTGCTCACTACGTTTCTCAATTGTTGTTTGGGAATGCTACGGCAAGCCGGCTTAATACGATCGCAAAGATCATCTCGAGTTTGGAGCTTCGAAACATAAATCATATTTTTTATTGTCCCCCAGAGAAAAAAATCAGGAGGCGTGAGGTCCGAGGATCTCGGCGGCTAATTAATTACAGTACTATTTCGCCCAATCCAACGATTTGGAACATTATTATTTAACCAGTTTCTTATGTTAGTTGCATGATGAATGGTCCAATTGTAAGTATAAATTTTACCGATAATTAAGAGGCAATGCATCAATTTCATCATCAAACTCATTTTGTACCAATCTAAGAAATCTAGCTGCATTAAAATTTCGATTGTAAAAATATGGTCCAAAAATAATGTCGTTTAAAATACCACTTCAAACGTTCACCTTAGTAGATTATTCAAGATATACCCTCAAGATAACCCAATGTGGGTTATCTTGAGTCCATATCTAATATTTTATGATGATACGATATCATTTGTCGTAAACGTGGCTTCATTTGTGTAACCATAAACAGTATTCCATTCTTCTTTCAGTATCATCAACTTCAAGTGTTTGAAGAAATTTTGGTTTAAAATGTTTCCTGTTATTTTTCTTCAAGCATAACCAAATATGTGTTTTTCGGGATATTTAAAATTCTACTAGCGTCTCTAATGGTTGAGTGTGGATTCTCATTAAAATAATCAAGAACTAATTGAGTTGCTCGAAATTCACGAGAACGATGCGGATTATTAACACTTTCGTTTTAATAAAAATTATGTTTTATGCAAGAAACTGTAATGATTGATGTTCCATTCCGATGTCTTGTATTAAATTCTTTTGCTGCTTCACGAAAAGTTCGCTTGCCATCACCAACCAATCTTATAATTTCTACTTTTCCTTCTAAAGAAAAAATCATTATTGCCTTTTGAAATCCCTATAACACAAATCAGTCAGTCAAAGTGTCACATGTTAATTAGTTTATAATTTTTGACTTATATATTATAATATAAAAATTATAATATAAATATCATAAATATATCGGACACCCAGTAATTTAGAACCATAAAAATTGGTACATTTTTGTTTAAGGTGGTGCTGATCAAGAATCCGTAGTTAATTTCCCTATAAAAAAAATCCTAATATTACTTCTCGAAAATGGCAGCCATAAAAGTTGACACAGTTGGTCATAATATTAGCAAAAAAACATGTGATACACTTTCTTAATGCCGTTTTTCGAGATCTATCCAACAAAAGAAAATTTATGAAAGTAGGCCGAGAAATAATTTTTCTAAGAGGGCGGTAAGTCCTTATTCTGGACACACTGTATATAAAAATATGTTCTGGTTATAAGGGAAAATGCTTTCGTAAATTTAACCATTATTTTAAAGAAAAAAATTCCTTTTAACAAGGGTTAACGACTTAAATGTTCCGGAGAAAAAAAAATGCAAAGTAATAAAAGAAGAAAATATAAGTAGAAGTAAAGTGTTTGGGTTAGAGGCGCATCAGCAACTAGGCTATTTAGCGACTGGACCTACAGCTTAACGTGGGTTCCGAACCACGGTCATCAGCTTCCGACAAACCCAGGCCAGCATCCCCCTCGGGCTATAAACCCTTGGTTATGTGCCTACCCATAAGTCTATCAGGAAACCTACCGACTGGCGAGTGACCAACGTAGAACACTTCTCAGAAGGCATCCGGCCTTACCCAGCCTTTAACTGGCGTGACTGAGGGGTAATTCGTAGTCGGATTTTACACTCTTGCCTAGAAACAATCACAAACATTTAGGAAAGATAAACGGACAGAAGAAAGAAAAATAACCATCCGAGCGCTGGAATCGAACCAGCTACCGCTCCAGCGCGGATTCGGCAAAGCAGACGCTCTTACCGCCGCACCAACGCGACCGGCATATATATATATATATATATATATATATATATATATATATATATATATATATATATATATATATATATATAGTAGAACCATATTTGGGAAATATTACTTAGTTAGTACTAAGCGTGTACTTAAGTTTGATTTGAAACAAAAAATATGTTCTGCAGGCGAATATCATGATATGCTTCTTATTTATGGATAAGCTCTTCGCTTATATAAGCTTATAAGACCTTATAAAATAATATCTAATACTACGGAAATTATATGATCATAAAGCGTATTCATTCAAGCCCGAAATAAAAAAATGCCGTTCCATATATTTTGTATGACAATGCTATTTCTGAACATTTTTTTTAATTCTCAATTTATAAATTTTTTTCTGGACTTACCTTTTGAATAATATGAGGGGTATAAATGAAATAATGAGACTGGTGGCATAGCCTACGATCTCGAAACACTGTTTGTTTCTCCTTTGGAGGGCAGGTAGACCAACATCTGATGGGTATTCAGTGAGTAGTTTGTTTCCCTAAAGTCACCTGATGGTCCGTAGCAATTCATTTCGTGATGCGAATTTTTCTAGTCCGTTCTGAAAACCGTTTTCAATTGGTTTAAGGCTTTCTCAGAAGCCCGAAGTTGAACCTCAACACTTCTCCGGTCATTCTCGCCATCAACCGAAGTTCAGAACATACTAGATCCCGAACTCTCTGGATAGTTTCATCACTTCCCCAATTAAAGACCTTCCGCAGCAAGGTTTATCTTTAATCGAGTCTCGGCCTTTTGGTAATGCTTTAAAGCACCTGAAAATCTGGGCCCTTAACAACAAAATCCTGTTTCCATAAGTTTAGCAAAAGTTTTCAACGCACTGTATTGATGTCTGAAACCAAACTTGATGGATCACCGTTGTTTAAAATATTCAGAACTGTGACTCTAGATAGATCAAACTCGCAGTGAAGACGCATCAGATGCTGGCTGGCCTCCCGTTCAAAGGGAAGGATCGAATGCTACGCCACCAGTCTCACTACTGCATTTTCAGCCCCTTGCCAATGTTTTTCTTAGATTAAACATATACACAGTGGAATTAACTTGAAGTAACTATTTACAATTTGCAATCGTACCAATCATTATTTGTGTTGGTAACATATATTTAATTTAATTTATTTTAATCAGTGTTAACTTATAGTAAATATTAACTAATGTGTAAATTTTTTATTGCTTCAGGTACTATGCCATTTGCAAACCATTAAAATATTCCCTCCACATGACTAAAAAAGTCGTTGCATTGATGTTAGTTAATAGCTGGGTAAGCCCAGCATTCCTCAGTTTTCTACCAATCTTCATGGGATGGTACACTACAGATGCTCATCAAGAATTTAGAAAGGAACATCCAGATGAATGCATTTTCGTTGTGAATAAGGCATATGCTGTAATCAGCAGTAGCATCAGTTTTTGGATACCCGGATCAATTATGATTTATATGTATTTGCAGATATTTAAAGAAGCAAATAGGTACGATATTAATTTAAAGATGAATGACTTCGAATAGGAAGAATAATATATTTACAGGCAAGAAAAGGAGATGTATAATCGTCATGGAGCAGCCCTTCTTCTACATGCAAACAACACCAATGGAGATATGCTTTCTAACTCTGGAGGGTCATCGAAAACACTTACTCTGCACGAAATTAATCAAGATCTTCATCATACTCCTACAAGGGAAAGAAGCATAAGTCGAATGAAACGTGAACATAAAGCTGCTAGAACGCTTGGCATTATTATGGGTGAGTATATACAGATCTTTTTGTAACATCCTTCAAAACATATTATTTCCCTTACATTTAGCTTCCCGCTTGCACTGTATTTGTATAAAATGTAGACTTTCTAGTATGTTTTCAAAATTATAAACAGGCATAAAATCAGAAGCAATATAATGATTGGGATAAGTATCACACTACCATTTTATGTTTTGTTTATACGTTTTAAAAGAAACAAAATATTTTTTCCTATAAAATATTTATTTTGTGTTTAAATATTCTGTTAAGTGAAACTCTGGACACTTCAGATTCTGGACGTTTCAGAATCCGAACATTTCAGTATCCGAATATTTCAGAATCCGGACATTTCAGACTTCGGATATTTCAGACCCCTGCCATTTCAGATAATGGATATCTCTCTTACCAGATATTTCCATTTCGATTACCGGACATTTAAGTAATATCGCCACGAATAAGGCCAAATATCATTAACCTAAAAGTATTCGCACTCCCTCTAATGGACATACTGACTTATTCCAAATATCTTAGATATCAGAAGGATTAAGTTTTCTGGGCGCCCTTTCCCTGTTATTGTGCCGCAAGATGACACTAGAATTCTCGAGTTGTTCAAAAACTTCCGGATGGTTCTCACTGTTCCCAGTAGTGCTGCTTTCTGCATGCGCTTGAAAAGATGATCGTTGAGACCAAATGATTTTGTTCTTTAGCAGGCTCTTTGCTATTCGGAATAACACCCGTAGCTGATATTATGGGAACTATTTCTATACTTTTCATGCCCCATTATTTCTTTACTTGCTCTTGAAGTTCCTGGTATTTCTGAATTTTTTCTCTTTGCTTCTTTAATATATTATTGTTATTAGGAATGGCCACATCTATAAAATGCGTTTTTGATAATTTATCAACCATAGTAATATCGGGCCTATTGCTATCCAGTGATCGCTCAGTGAGCATAGTGTGGTCCCAATAGATTTTGTGATTATTGCTTTCGAGAATAAGCTCGGAAATGTAGTTGTAATATGGAACTCTCTCTTTTGACAGCTGTAGCTTTATTGCAAGTTTCTGGTGCAGTATCTTTGCCACTGCATTGTGCCTATATTTATAATCGATAGCCCCAAACATAATACACCAGCATTTCGAACAATATATTTAAGATAATTTCTAATAGGAATAACCTGATCTTGGATTGCCAATATAAATCCCTCTCTTGGGGAACATCTGTCCTGCAGTCAGCTAGTAGTTCGACGCTAATATGTCAACTTGTTCTTAGTTGGCCTCATTCAGATGTCTTCCATGTGGAGGTTTTTCTCTCCATGATTGCGTCTTTTCTTCTTTCAACTGCATTGACGTTGATACATCAATTTGATATGTCGTTCTATGAAATTCCGACGTCTCTGTTTGTTTGAAAAATTATGCTCGCATGCTTTTAATTTGTTGATCAAATTATGTTCTTATATCGACCAAGTCTACGGCCTTGCTGTCATGGAAAGGTGGTGCGTTATACGGCACGTTCTAAGGTTTATTACCTTTATTATTACAATAATCACTATCTTTACCATCATAGAGTTTGTCACCCATTTTCAATTTCTATCTTAGAAAGCTAGATAAGGATCCTTACTATTAGTCTAATGTGTTTGTACTTTATAACTTATATTAATATACCTTGTATCCATACTATTAGTACCTGTGTTTGTATAATGTTAAATATTTTATCTTTTGTATGTTCGTTGAAATAATCATACAGCTAGTTATATGGTTATTTAAGTAGGCTAATTATAAGTATTATGCTAATTATAAGTATTATGCCTCTCCAGTTTAAGATTTTTTAGTGATCTCAGAGAACTGGGTAGCACCCTTTAGTAGTGGCGTTTGGATCCATCCACGACCTAACTACTTCTAGCGAGCGGTTGCCATTGCCGTAACCAATAACAAAAAAACAGTTACATTAATTTTATAGAGAAGCTTCTGTTTCTCAAAATTTACTTCTCGAAATTTGATGTAAAGCATGTGTGTGCAAAATCACCAATTTTGGACCACGTCGTCGAATCGACTTTCCTGGAGAGTCCCCCATACGTGCAATATTTTCAGTGCCTCGACTGGATTTGGAACTCTGCTGCTGCTCTATGTGTAACTATTCGGAATTCTTAGAATTCATCGAATGAACAATGGATTGACACTATATGGGGCGCCGGGCCATTAGGATAGTTTCGCCTAAATTCACTTTAAGTTACAACAATATTTTTTAACGTTTATTTATCCATAATATAATTTGCACGTCTGCATTACACAATATGTCAAAAACATCCATCCTAAAATTATAACGCCTTTTCAAAAAATGTTTTGTTTTCGTCTTTTAAGTGTTACTTATAATCATATTAATTATCTTTAGCGACATATATGACTTATTACAGCAGAAGTTTATGTTACTAGTGAAAATTGAAAATTATAACCTTAACCTTAAAGCAGTCGCATTAAGTTTTGGAACGTCTCTGCGGACTGCTAGTCCGCCATTAGAAAACGTAGTATTTTTGCTATGTAGTGATTAAGATAAACAATCATATGTTATAATAAAAAGACAGCTACTAAACTTAAATTATTGTAATACGTACTTATTTAAAAACATACAAATATATTCAATATAATGTTTTTTAAAATAACATGCAAAACTTCTAATACATACATTTAAGAACTACATTAAAAAAGAGCATAAAAACTTAAAAGTAGTGTAAGATAGCCATTGTAAATTTAAGTTTTACCACGTTCTGTTTCAAAACGCTCTAGATAAATTATTAGAGCGTGTTCCAAACATACATAAGTGTGACTTTTTTGCAGAAATATCGGGTGGGACGATTTTTTTTCTGCCACACACAGCACATTTGATTTACTGTAGGTTCTCGAGGCTGTCCCGTAATTTATAATTCAAGAATCTCCCTAATTTTTAGTTTAATCGATATGGAATATTCGATACAGCAGAGTGAATTCCTATGGAATTATGTACTAATTCAAAAGATAATTTTCGGAAAAATCCTCTCCGTATTTTTTTTTTATCTTCATCATTTACTCTCATTTACCTTGTAAATAACTGGAGAATTTATACCTGCAACGTTTAACATTGAGTAAAATATTACCTTTGGTCACCTTCGAGTAGTACGTATACAATTATAAGCAGCGCAAAGTTTGTGCATAGTATCTACTCTTCCTTTAGTTTGATTGTAAGTACCTATTATGTCTGGATTATTTGTTTCACTGTCAATTCAATAGTGTTATCATGGTATAAACTTGACACAAGCAAAATATTTTTACGTTTTTTTTGGAACATAAGATTAGAGCGTGCAATCTCTGTTTTATTTTTAGGTCTGAAATTATTCTTTAGGCTTTTTATCAAGTTAAAACTGGTAAACCAATTACACTTGGGAACAATTTTGAAAAATCATTTCTGTTGAGTTCGATATTTAAGCTATTTTATACGTAAATTGGCATGCTAATTCCAAAACTTTATTTAGTTTTTTTCTATCACGTCAAGTTTTTCTCTACAGTTGTTGCGCATCCGACTAAGCCTGGCGAATCACAGAAGTCACTACTGCTCTCCTACCGGCGAACCTTCTTCGATCTAGGAGTGGGGACGTGAGTGACGTTTGCGTCATCCAAAACTCGTTCGGTCAGTTACGCATGAGATGCTAAAGTACGCGGATCTGTGTCGCTCTGATATAGTCAAGTCAAAGTATACATACACAACTACAGATTTTCGTTATGTCTGCCTCTGGTAGTTCTCGTCGTAAGTGCTTAAACAGCCCTGATTTATTTTTTTATATATGTGGCAGTTTTACCATCCCCATTCAACGGACTAATATTAGTACATTGGTACAGAGAAAGTGAATTTAGGCAGTACTTCAGAAATAATGACGGATTTGTATATTGCCAGAACGTAGAAGGTTTAATGAAATAATTGGCCATTTCTAACTATAACACAATTCAATGGCGATTGTTTATAGATAGTTCAAAGCGTAGCTTGAAGTGTATTCTCCTACATAATGGAAATTTATACGGTTCAGTCCCAATAGGTTATTCAGTTTCTTTGCGTGAAGAATATGGCGACATAAAGAAAGTCCTTGACTTGTTGCAATATAATATGCACCAATGGATCATCTGTGTTGACCTTAAAATGGTCTGTTTCCTTCTTGGCCAGCAACGCGGGTATACCAAGTATCCCTGTTTTTTGTGCATGTGGGACAGCAGAGCTCGTGAGAAGCATTGGGTGCAATCGAACTGGTCGCCAAGATCTGACCTAAGACCTGGTGATCCAAACATTTTAAATCAGCCACCTGTCGACAGAAAAAACATTATATTTCCGACTTTGCATATAAAACTAGGTCTCATGAAGCAATTTTTTAAGGCTTTGTCAATTGAAGGAAACTGCTTTAAGTATATCATTTCGGCATTCCCTGGCCTGTCATATGAAAAGATAAAGGCTGGTGTGTTTGATGGTCCACAGATTCGGCAACTCATTAAAAATGAAAATTTCACTGAAACAATGACCGAACTTGAAAGGAATGCTTGGTTGGCTTTTAAAAATATTGTTAAAGACTGCCTTGGAAATACACGAGCCCCGAATTACATCGAAATTGTTCAGCAACTCTTGGAGAGCTTTAAAAAGCTTGGTTGCAACATGATCATCAAACTGAATTTCTTACATAGTTATCTTGCTAACTTCCCAGAAAATCTTGGTGCTGTTAGTGATGAACAGGGCGAGCGATTCCACCAAGATCTAAAGGTTATGGAAGCGCGGTATCAAGGTAGATGGGATGTCAGTATGATGGCTGACTACTGTTGAATGTCCGAGAATGTCGACAAACTGAACACTCCAGGAAAAGCTATAAGAGGAAAATCTCAATTTAACTTTTAATAATATGTTAACCTCTGTATGAATAAAATATTCTAATCTATTTGGTCAGATCTCACCTTATTTCCTTTCGTATGTACACTTTTAAGGTAAAATGAGGGGTATGCTGTAGCTTAAGAACTTGACGTGATAGAGAAAAACTGTGAATATTTTTGAATTCAGAGACGAAAAATGAGTCAAAAACAAGTCACAGATCTAGGTCAACAAAATTGCTGTTCCCCAGTGTTATCAGTAGTTATGTTCCTTCCACTTCCTCTTATAGGTTCACACATCGTTTCCGCAACAGCATCTGGAGAATTATTTACCTCGCAAGGACCCGGAGGCTATTTGTCAACGTATATTTCCAAGTCACAAGTATAAAAACTTTAAGGTTACAAAGAGCATACACTTTGATTCCATATTTGTTCGGTTTATTCGGTATATATATATATATATATATATATATATATATATATATATATATATATATATATATATATATATATATATATATATATTTCGGTATGTATGGAAAATACCCCTAAATGCTTCTAATTGTTCGTCAGCTGTTACGTAATGGAAGGATGTAAATTTAGTTTTACATTTTTCTGCAAATATCTCGAATCGCTGCCAATTTTCAATATTCACTAATAACATAATATTCTGCTGTAATAAATCTGATGGTTGCCAAAGATGATAATTATGAATATAAGTAACACTTAAAAGACAACAACAAAACATTTTTTGAAAAGCCGTTGTAGTTTTACGGCGTGGCAAGTATCACGCGCCATTTTTTTATAATATCAACAGACATTCTAGCTTCGCGATTTTTAAGAACATTAAATCGCATATGTCGGAGTAATAATCGAAATCTTTGTAGCGATATAATAAGCTGAAATATCTTGATACCAGTACCATCTACACCCAAAGATCTTCGGTGTTCTAGTGGTTGCTTTTTATTACCCAAGCCAAATACAAGAGCCCAAACAATGTTTGAATTTCAACGATGTCAGTAGTTTTGGCATCACGTTCACGAGAATATCAACTACAATAATTTGTAGTAAATTTTTTGGAAATAAATACCGCCATATTAACAAAGGAGTTTTTAATGTTTTAACAATTCTTGGACCGGGTAAATGGGTAATTAAATTTTCTGATCGAGTTTTCACATTTTTTGGAGGAAAGTGTTTCCTCCATTTTGAATTTTACCTATGAAAAATGGACCAACAGCTTCTTGTAAAACACCCAATTCATTGTCTGAAATATCATGTTCACTATCTGTTTCAAGTATATCCAGTTCAATGACGTCTTCTTCCTCTTCATCACATTCATCAACGGGTAATTCCTCATCAGAGAATTGAAAACATTGTTCTATTAATTTATGTAGCCGCTCTTGTTCTTTTTCATAGGACGCCATTCTAAAAACGTAGATGTGTAACAATGACAACAAAAAATAGCGCAATCTCGCAATTCTCTCCGCAATCTTGAATTACTCATCAAAGCCCGAAACTACTTGAAGCCGAAACTTGGTTCACTTAATCGTCAACTAATACACGCTCTTCCCACAAGATATTGTGAAGCGCAACACTTGGAGAGGAGTGCAATGGAAATTAGTCGAAACAAAACCGGAGCGGAGCGACTGTCCGCGCGCGACTATTAAAAGGTTAAAGGAGGATCACGCTGAACAAATTTCTGGTTTTATGATTGCAAATAATGTGTTATATCATGATATTTAATCGTGTTTTCTATGCATTGGTTTGATTATGGTTTTACGAAGTTATAAAAAATAAAATCAAATTTTTGCGTATTACGTTAAACAATAAATTGTATTATATAAAATTTATGACATGGATAATGAAATGAAATAATGTCTTGTTGCTATCGCTTACCAATTATATGGTATATTTCAAGCTAAATGCTACAGTTAGTAATTACATTGCTACACTTAGTATATTGTATAAGCAAATTCAATAAAATAACCTGTTCTATGAAAACTGTAAGATTAAAATAGTTTTTATTATCGACATTATTGAATATATGACAGCATAAAGTTTACCTACTCGGCCGAAACAAAAATTCATATCTAATTGCCTATCGAACTCAAATATTATCCATATATTGATTAGAATACAAATGTTCGTTTTACTGTCCTAAAATATTACCAAACCTTTTCAAAATATTCATATGTATATACATCAATTAGTACACAGACTACGCATATTGTATTGAGATTTAATTATATCCCATTAGCAATCCTGATAATCCTATTAATGTTTATAGATTTTTGCGTTAAATTGTCTTATGTAGATTTGACTAACTGACTAACTAGAGGAAGAACAATTAATGCAGAGCAACATCCACAAGTAGAGATAGCTTGAATTAATAAAAAAGCCACCAGATTATCAGATCCCTTTAATGTAGTAATTTGTGATCACATTATGATATGAACAAAAAAAGGCATAACTAATACTATACAAATAATTATTTGAAAAACATATTATTTTTAATTTACTGCCACTTTCGAGAGCGTCAAAAAGAGTTTTAAAAAAAATCCTAAAAACTAGCTCCGATGGAGGCGAATCATATCACTGATCCATTCCAGTTACTCCAACCTACCAAAACCTAAAAACAGTTTTTAAAACTCCATTTTAAGGCCCAAGTAACTCTGAGGGATTCAAGAAAATGGAAAATAATCTCACACCACCGATCGTACAAATGTTCAGTAAGACTTTGCATTTATTTTATTCCAACATTTCAGATGACCACACAAATTTCGGTAGATATTTCAAATCTTATACTTTCAGATACCACACCAACGTTGTCCAGGAAGATCGGGATATATATGTATTAATCCGAGGTGTGGATTATCACATCCCAGATCTCAAAAGTTTCTTTATATTTTCAAGAACATACCGTAAAGAGGCGCGCAATATTACTAGCGTACTAACAGGTCACCTAAGCGCGTTATCCTTAAAGTCCGCGCTACCAGAAAAAAACAATGTTATTTATAATCTTCCACATATCTGTAACTTAAAAATTGCAGTTGAGATACGAAAGGCTAACATCTCTTTAAGTCAACATCGTTACTCTTTTCAGTTCGGAGACTCAGGTGCGCCTTGTGTCAATATCAGAAACTACAAAAAACCGCAGTCAGAGCTAGAAAAATATTTTTTGCGACCTATAATATTCCAAAAATGGAATAAAAAAGCTTTCAACATCGCAGTCAGCAGTAACAGTAACAGTAACAATCGCAGCCAGTAGTAACACTCGTTCCTCATCAAACCTTGTTCAATCCAACCTTAACAGTACACCATTCTGTTTCAATGTATCCTAAAGACCATGTTCGGTATCTTTGTCAGTTTTCAAGATCATCTCAAAAACAACAATTTACCAAAACACAACAATTCACCAATATTCCACTATTCCACTATTCCAAATCGGGTCAAACGTAGTTCTGTCTAACGAAAAGTCCAGTTCACTTATATACACGCAAAATATCGAGGCAAAATTTTCCCAAAATTTTTAATAGATATTAACAGGTTTCCACAGTTGAAAAGGGCAAACTTATGTGATGGACATATGTTTGCGGATTTATGTGATGGACATAAAATAAATGAAATAAATATCTCCTGCATGAAATAACTATCTCACTATATCTATATTCTTAATAAGAAAAATTACGTAAAAAAGAAAATGGTGATGGCAGTGGGAATTGCAACTTCCATGTTGGCAGCTACCTAACGTGAAGCCAATCCACAAAACTAAAACAGAAATCTATCTTACAAATACACAACTGAATGGAATACGGTTGAAGTGATCCATAATGTCGAAGAGAAAACTTGCATTATGTGACTATAGTACCAAGACATTTTTACGACGTTGCGAGAGGTGATAATCGATGATAACCCCGCAATATTTCGCAAACCGATAAATATAAACAAGCCATAGGGTGGAATATTCGACTGGAAAAAATAAGAATTACCCTGAGATTTGCAGGCAGTTACGGAAAGTTACAGATGTATAAACGACGCATTAATGAAATGAGCGTAGCGAAGTTCGAGGTAAATATGCAAATATTTAATTAAAATCAAACTAGATTACAATTCTAACTTAAATTAAAATTAAACCACTGTGCAAATTAAAATTAAATATCTCTTTACTAATTCCTAGTAAAATATACATCAGCAAGGCGATGAAAATTCACGGTTGTTTTAAATATAGCTCAGAAAATGTAGCCAAATATAGACATGAAAAAAAAATGAACTTTGTTACTAACATCAATCTGATCGCTGAACGACGGTCACAAGATGTCACTGATGCAAAAGAGACGTGTTTATTGTTCATGCTACGTCATTGTCTTGGACTGTTATTCACCAATATTTTCAAATATGTGCATAGAACTGCATCCAATTGTTATATTAATTAAATATTGTCTGAGCGAAACGTAGGATTCACAATTCCGTTATAATCATCCATAAATTATTATTTGTTGCTGCGGTATTCATCGAGACACAAAGTTCTTGATACATGATGTTGATGGCGATGTTAGATTGTTTAATATCTTGTTCATCTGAGTTTATTGCACCTACCTGTTTTCCCATAATTTGAGCAAGACACCTATAATCTAATAAATATGTTTTGTATCATTGCCAACTGCTGATTGCTATAAAAACGTTCTGAATTCTGAAGTGGTGTACTCAATTTACATGCCGTTACAAACCTCATTACCGATAAGTTAAGGACTAGAGCCTTGCTAAATCACCATTGTTTTACAAATTTTTACTGAACAATGCATTTCCTCATTGTCCCTTGTCCTATATTTTAAATTACATTTCCCATTGAGTTTATTTATATTTTTCTGAAATTCAACTCAAGAAATCTTTATAAATATTCGACACTAAAGATAAATGAGGCACTAAGAAATTTGTTTTCAAATTATGACAATGTAAATATATTTATAATTTACTTTTATTTATTTGTCTTTATTCTTTTATCTGTTCTTTATTTATTTCAATTTTTAATCATGCACCTTCAATGATAACCTTCAACCAACAACCTTCAAACTTTAATCTTTAACTTTCAACAACCTTCAACATTCAACCTTCAACCTTCAACCTTCAGTCTTCAGCCTTCAGCCTTCAACCTTCAATCTTCAACCTGCCTGTCCTTGCCCTGTCCTTGAGCAAAATTGGCAGTTGACTTTCACTTTGACGATTAACTTTCATCTTCCACCAGTCCCTGAAATTCACATTCCAGCTTATGTAAACAATAGAAGAAGAATAATAAAACTAATTGCGCGAGGATGAAGGATATATTTAACAACCGCAGTATCGTTCCTGAAAAGGAATCAATATTTTACAATGATAATTGGCCAAATATGTCCAGAGTTAAGAGAATTATTTTATCCATTTACCATTTCCTCAGTAGTGACCTTAAGGAGGTGTCCTAAGCACGGAGTGTGACTTGGGCTGATTTAACCAAATTGAAGCTCAATGAAGCACTCACGAATCATGACGGAGCAGAGTTCCCGTTACACTTTTCCTACTTTTGTTCGGTTTGTTTTCATTAGTTTTTGTTCATTATGGCTTCTCTGTGCAAAAGGTACTTTTTAATCCACAAACGAAATTCGCTTTTTACCATCTTGGCAGAAACATCGAACTAGTCTGCATTTGAATTAATTACACGTAACTAGAAACGAAGCTACTTTTCAGAGAAATTATCCATCTATCGAAAAAGTATCTGACTTAATTTCGAAAAATTAACTTTTATTCGTGATTTTTATCTAAAATCTAAATATTGAATCTAACATGACTTTTTTTATTTTCAGGTATCTTCATCTTATGTTGGCTACCGTTCTTCCTCTGGTATGACAGCGTCTCTCTATGCACCACCTGTGAATGTCCCCATTTAGTCGTTGCAATCCTGTTCTGGATCGGTTATTTCAACTCTACTCTAAATCCTCTCATCTATGCCTATTTCAACAAAGACTTCAGAGAAGCATTCAAGAATACACTGCAATGCGCCTTTTGCTCATTGTGCAGACGGCCACCGTCGGACTTGAACTACGTGGACAATCGCCGTCCGTCAATCAGGTACGAGGACAGGACTCGCAGTGTTTATTCGGAAACCTACTTGAAGCACGTAGACCGACGCTGTTCCGATTTTGGGTCGACACTCTGAGTAGACCTCACTAGCAGTCGATTAACTACAACCAGTTTCTGATTAGAGACGTGGGTATAAAGTTAGCTTGAGAAGGAAATTAGACTGATCTACTTGGTTCCTCCTTTAAATCTAATTTATTTGCTAATGCGTTTATTTTAACTTAAATTAATATTTTAAATGTCTTTTAAATGGTTAAAGAGTGAAATACAGTTCAGACAATTCAATATAGCAATTTGCTAAAGGCATTTCATATAATTTCGGGAGTTTATTTTTAACCATAAAACTGGCGAGCATACACATTCATATAATTATAAGTATTACATCGTTGTAGAATATTAACTATCTTTTAAATATATAAAATTTAATTACAGTTTAAAAAAAATCATATAGACCATGTTATACTAAAAAAAATTGCTTTTAATAAAGTATAAATATCAATCAGTATAAATATTAGCTAGTGTTGTTCTGCGTAATGAACTAACAATGTCTGTTAATTTTTTCACTAAAAGCCGCTAATTTACAAATCGTAATTAATAAAATTTTCCAAAATACATTTAAACAATAAATTTTAAATTTTCAGAAACAAAGACAGAGTTAATTCAGTTCGGTAGGCTACAAAAACCGCAAGCTTCCTCTATAACATATCTGGTCTTACATTTGACGAGAAACTGACATGACAGAAACATACAGATAATCTAATCTCTGAAAAGAAAAAAGGCTTAATCTAATAAATGTCTTGCAAATACGAGATGCACAAATATATAAAAACTGAGTAGAGTATGTTCATTTGCAAGACAATCAAAATTGATCCATGTTGTCACCAAAATACCATCATGTAGCGTGTATGATATAGGCCGATCCAATGAGCTATAGGAGCATTTTCCAGGAGTCGAACATATGCATCCTAGCGGCCTCCCAAAATGCAGCTGTGTTTGCTACTGGACATTGTAGCATTATTCGACTTTTCAGTAGTGAGAGGTATCTGGGCTCTATCACATTCACTCTATCTGACTTTATGTAATTCGTTTTTTTTGAAGTTTTATTTTCGATTTGATATATACGCTGATTTTATGTACTTGCTTTTGTTTCTTACAAATATCTAGCCAGCAAGCATCAACTATTAATATTCTAATATACTACTGAATGTCAATTTTATTCTTAGTTAATATAGTCTGCTTTATTAATATTTTTATGACATAATTAAGTTGGTGATAGATAACAAAGAACAAGTATATTTATAACTTATGTTGATGTTGACTTTTATAATAAATGAATTCCTAAAATCAATAAATTGTTCAATAAAACAATAAAAAGTTTTATAGAATCTAATTACAATAAAATATGTTAAAAATTATACAATTTTAGTAGAAAATAATGGAAGGGAACAGCTTACTTTTTAATTTTCAAGTTTTAATTTCCGAATAGAAATATTTTTTATCACAACCCTTTTCTAGCCCTCTTTTTTTACTATATTATTCGTAGTATATACAGAAACGAAAAATATTCTTTGTACTGTAATTATAATACCGTTGGTTGTGGTTAAATAACGATTCTTTTTACTGATATGTGTTGAATTTATTTTCATCATTCTGTGGTTATGCAGGAGCATTTCCCAAGAGTCCAATACATTCTCTCTTATCCCATTTAGGATTACTGCCTCTGTAACGACATATATGATGAATATCAGTACCCAATCAGAACATGCTAATCTTGAAATAATATCGTAAAATGTGCAAACATATAGACGAAATACCACTTTCACAAAACCTGTGATTAAAAAGTGTGAGAAATTAACTTTCACAGCTCAACAAATGCTTGCAAAGGGCGTTTAAAAGTATCGCCATACTTGATACCTGAAACAAAAGTTAAATAAGATATGGTTAATTATGAAAAGGAAGATAATTCAAATGCCTTACTTAAACCTCAGCTCCAATCAGCATCACGTCCAATTCTGGGAGAATCAAAGTTGCGCTCAATCAAAAACATGCACTTGCCATTGAAGCATACTATACCTTACATTCCCAACGTATAGTACAATATATTCAGCAGAACCACATGAAATATAACAACTAACCATAAATTGTTTGAATATCCTAAAAAGGCGGACCTGCATTACTGCTTCTGACGCATTTAGTGTTATCACTAGTCAAAATAACACATACGCACTTGCTCCACTTACACAAATGGTTTTAATAAGCCCGTATAACTATAAAAATGAAAATTGTGACATTATTTTAAGGTTGATGGCTGAGTAGATTAAATGGTAGATAGTTACAAAACATGTAACTTGGCAGAAAGTAACTTGAGAAAACGGAATGAAAATAATAGTTACTTAAATAGAACAAAACCAAACACCTTCATTCGGAGGCAATAACAGCTACTTACAAAGGTACATCTGTAATTTGGGATTACAGAAGAAGTTGAGGTTAATCTTCCACAAATGTACCGCATAAGTAAAATATTAGCTTTTCTAAGATGCACCTAAATTAAAAAAAAAATATATAAGAAAAATATATATTTGTAATTATTAAAATATAATTCAGTATGTTAAGGATTAAAATGAATTTTTTTGAATATTATTGTGAATCTGAAAGGCTTAATGTACTTTCTGTATTTTAGAAAAGCGAACCAATATTTATAAAATATAACAATAAAAAATGTTTCGCAATGCTATTAATCCTACAAAGAGTAATAATATTAAAATGGAAACTTTGTAGCATATCGCAACTGCTTTGTTTTTGGCGAAACATATTTATTGATTTAATATTGTTGGTATTATTTTTTGCTTCACTTCTCCTATTTTTTATCTTCTTAACATACTTCTATTTACGCTACTCCCTTAAATAATTTTATATTTCTGTGTAACACTCCACTATTCAATATTCTGATAGTGAGTCTATCTCTATTCTAATACCGAGTTTTATTCAAATCTTATTCATTATACACTACTTCTGTTTTTGATTTGATTGATTTTATGTATTTAGTTTCGTAAACATCATCAATCGATATAATAATATAGTAAACATCGTTTACATGATCAATTCCTAATAATATTCTAATGCATCATAAAAGATTAGTTTTATTGTTATTGAACAAAATCTGGTTTATGATTATTTGCATGATTTATTAAAAATTGCTAACAATGACACAGAAGAAATGTTTTTTAAAGAAAGTAGGAGCGAATATATGGAAAAAACAAGTTTCCAAGTATAAGACTTGAAATTCGGTAATTGTGACAAATAATTTGTAATTGAACTATGCTTAAAATTTGAAAATCATTTACCGTCTAGTTTATTAGAAAAAATATATTTTCAAACCGTTCTTATACACATTCTCTTATGGTAGAAAAATGGCAAAGGTCTAGCAACGTCGCGCAACCATATGAGAAAAAACGGATAGAGTTATAGCTAAAAAGAGAGATTACTATATATATATATATATATATATATATATATATATATATATATATATGACATTTCTGAATTTGAGGTTAAGAAAGTTATTTTTCTTAGAGAATTTTCCTTTGTGTCTAGAATGCATATTTTTTAATATAAATTTTATATTGCAATGAAAAAATATTATTTTATGTATTGAACAAAAATCGATTAAGAAAATAATGTTGGTTGAACTATACAGGATAAGATGCTAAATTAGTATCAAGAAACCTCTTCACCTCTCTGAATTCGTGGGTCATGCCAAGCGTAACCTATTCATTCGAGATCCTTAAATGGATGAAAACAGATATAAGAGGAATAGATGTTAAAATTCGAACGATGCTAACAAAATATCGATAACACCACCCGAAAGCAGAAATCAACAAACTGTATATACTGAAAGCAAGGGGTGGAAGGGTCCTAGTGAAGGTGGAAATAGCTCATAATATGCATGTCCAAAAATTAAGAAACTACTTCGCATAGATAGTAGCATAGTATAAAACGCATATATAGTAACTTCTATCTCTCTAAATACCTCTCGATCTGGCCAATGACGATGAAACACTACATAAATCCTTAACAGAATTAGAAACTGAATGGGCGGGCAAAATACTACCCGGCAGATATAAAGCTAACATGATGAATAGAAACTTAAATAGAACACCCTCAAACACTCTCTTTCCTCAAGGCGGGTTACTTATCCCCTGAAACGGAGAGTAATATTTTGGCTATACAGGATCAGGTTGTACCACCTCTAAACTATCGGAAACAGAAAAAATTCCTAAAAGAAGAAGGTATGGATGATTTATGTAGAAAATGCCAGTCCACAGTAGAGAGCATCCAACATATCATATCGGGATACCTTATTATGGCACCACGACAATATCTTAAACGGCATGATAAAATGGGCAAAATTTTCCATCAGAATTTAACATTGCGAACTGGACTTCTCAATAATCAGGTGCATAATTATAACTATAATCCACAACCAATCTTGGAGAACACCCGTTTTAGACTATGGTGGGACATAACCGAACGTAAAATAACGCACAACCGACCAGATATGACGCTATTTAACAAACAAGATAAAACAGCTTTTATCATTGATTCTATAACATCACTAGATGAAAACATTGAGAAAGCCCATGCGGAGAAAAAACAGAAATACGAAGAGCGAGCCTTTGAACTAAAGAAATGTATAAATTAAAAGAAGTTTGATTTAGAATTATTAATAAAAATTGTGAATTACTGTAACTATTTTAAGTTTAAAAATAACAAAAAAATTACATCATTATTTTGACTGATGAGTATCGCACATACATCCTTAAATAATATTAACTTTTATATAGCCGGTCGCGTTGGTGCGAACGGTAAGAGCAGCGACCTGCCGCTGCTGTGCCGAATCCGCACTGGAGCGGTAGTTGGTTCGATTCCAGCGCTCGGATGGTTGTTTTTCTTTCTTTTTTCTGTCTGTTTACTTTCTAAATGTTTGTGATTGTTTTATTAATTACCCCTCAGTCACGCCAGTTAAAGGCTGTGTAAGGCTGGATGCCTTCTGACAAGTGTTCTACGTTGGGCACTCGCCATTCGGTTGGTTTCCTGATAGACTTATGGGTAGGCACATAACCAAGGGTTTATAGCCCGACGGGGGTGCTGGCCTGGGTTTGTCGGAAGCTGATGACCATAGTTCGGAACCCACGTTAGGCTGTAGGTCCAGTCGCTAATAGCCTAGTTGCTGATGCGCCTCTAACCCAAACAGTTTACCTTTTTACCTTTTATATTAAATTAATTTCTAAAAACAGTAAATTATATAAATTGTTTATAAAATATTATTACAACAAAATCTTGCAAAAAAAATTAAATAATTTTAATATAAGATAATGGAATAGAACAGCTTGTTTGAATTTTCTAATATTAATTAATGAATATAAAAATTTTAATTGTTATATTTAGAAGTATTTTTAAATATTCATTTAGTTTGATTTGGTTAACGTTGATAATATTCATATTATCATATTACTCTATTATATAGAATATATTATAATATTCACTTAGCTGGATTTTTAATTATGCCTTTTATCATAACGATTTTCTATCTATGATAATAAAATATTTATAAAAAGTGCAAAAATAAAACACATTGTTTGTTTTGGGACAACAATAGCTTTTGTTGCACGTATATGTTCTGTTTAAATAAAGAAACATATTACTGATACCTGCTAGATATATTTTTATCATTCTGTGATTACGCAGTCTATTTTCGATAATCCTGCGAGAGATATTTCAGTCAATGCTATTTCGTCCAATCAGTTCTCATAGTTAAAAATATACGACGAAATAATATTATGCATTTTTTTAAATATATGATATGCGTTGGTTTGCTATATTGGTTATGTAAAAGACAGTTTATTTCTATTCAATTGAAAAATTTTATTTAATATTTAATAAGATGTTCTTGGTTTATTCATTTTAAAGTTCGTTCTCGTTAAAATGCTTAAGGAAGAACCAAATAAAACAATTCCCAAATTAACTTTTGAATCGGCTGCTAGTTCATAAATTGCCAAAGTTAACAAATGATGGTGCTGTTACTGTAAGATTAATTTTTCTATTGGTCTATGCCCAGTCTAAATTCATCAGTGACAAAGTAAATGTGCAAACGGTGGATTTAGGAGATGTGGCTATTTTACGTAAAGTCTTGTACAAAAGTGATAGTTTAATCAATAATTTTTAGTCAGTTTTAGATGAATAGTGTTTTGTACTTCTGAGGCAAAGAGGTGTGTAAATAGATTGCCAAAAAAAGCGTAATAATATTTACTAACGATGTAACCTAGAGTAATAATGTGTTATTTATATAATTTTAAGTGATAGGTATATTTTATTTCGACATTTTCTTAAGCAAAAAAAAATTTAAGCGCTGATGCTAATTGCGTTTTTATCTTTTAGTTTAAGATATCTGTATATACCTCGTCTATAATTCGCTACAAAACGCATGGGATTATTACATATTTACTTAAATAATTACGATCTAACCTAATTTTTAAGTTGAAAATTTTATATATTTTATTGAAATCTTGGCCTAAGATAACATTATGTGCTAATGTACCTAAGATAAGTCAAATTACTCAAACAAAAATGTAGACAATTTTTTTCCTAACATTTATTACCCAAATAACTAAATAGAATATGAATATATTTGTGTGTACGGAACTAAACATAATGACTGGAAACTGAAAGTTTAAAATTGAGATTCTGTTTTCGCTGTTAACATATTTTTACGAGATAGTTTTCGCTTTTGAATAAAATTACTTTCCTGACAATTCCGAAACTTTAAAGGAACACCGGAACAAAGGAAACAACTTCATTCAATCAATTTAAGTAAATATTTAGAACGTCGGAGCACAGTAGTGCTTTGTACTTGGTATTTCTCAAACTGCAGTTAGTTAACAACTTTCGTTTGTCGGAATTTCGTCATATTATGCGATCTACAGTGTGTCTCAGTATGTCGGTTCGTTCTTATTGATTAAATAAATTAAAAAAGTATACATAAAACACCATTTGTTCACAGTTCTTACAAAAATAAGTATGTATATTTTACAAATATTGAACAAATGTTCAATATTGATGTAATGTTATCGATTCGTAAGCATAAGTATTTTTAAGTATGGAACGCATTTTTATATTATACCTCATTTTCAGAAATATTTTCAGGAAATTAATGAAAAATGCGTAAACATAAACATTTTTAGTCGAAAAGTATAAATATGGAGCCATAAGTTCAAATACTGAATATTACAACAAATTGTTCAAAAAATTAAATATAAATATACTTTTCGAAGAAATAAAGTCAAAGAGCTTAATTGATTTTTTAGTTTAAACATGAACATTGAATATTGAACAAGAATATAAGAATAGAAGAGGAACTAGGATTATCAATACAACCCAGGATGGTTACGGCAACATTAAAGAACAAAATCAAGAAAAGAAAATCCGAAATAGAAGAAATAAAAGTAAAGAAATATTACAAAACAAAAATGAATACATTTAAGATAAAAAAATATTAATGAAACGTACAAAAGAGAAAAAGTGAAAAAATTAATGGAGACAAAAAAAACATTTAGAGACACCTTGAAAGAAACATCTGCAATCATCATACAAATGGCGATGGTGGCATTAGAAAATAAAGTTGGAAAAAGTCAAGAAATAAGCCCGAAAAACTATGTCATAGCTAGAAGTGAAAAAAGAAACAAAAAAATGGGAGAATTTTGGAAAGGACTCACAGGAAACTGATAGAACCAATAATTGATTTGTTGTAAACAATGTGGATGGGTTTGAAGCCAGGACCATGAACAAACAAAATAATATATACAAGAGGAGGGAACATTGCAATTTGAATACGTAAGCAGAGATGAAATAAAAGAAGTGATAAAAAACTTAAAAACGTGTTAAGCAGTAGGAGACGATAAAATTAGGAAACGATTAAGTCTTTAGAAGAAAAACCCTTATACTGTTTTGGGGAAATGAGCAAAGAAGCGTGGCAAAAAAAAACGGCAAAAGATTGGGAAAACCTTTTATCAGTTCCTACATACAAGAAAGGAGAAGAAGTAAAATTCGAGATCTACAGAGCAATATGCCAACCAACGATTAGTTAAAGAGAAAAACAAGCTGCATTTATGTTGGAAAGACAGATATAATCATAATTATACATCTAATAAAGAGGAGTCGAGAAAGCGGGAAAAACCTCATTCTCGCGTTGATTAATGTCAGAGCGACGTATGGAGCTGCTTAAAAGAATTTGTAAGAAGCGTAATACTTATAATAGAGTAAAATGAAAGGTTCAGATAGAAAGAGAATGACCAAAAGAAGTTCCTTGACATACGGAATAAAACAAGTGGGCAGTCTTTGTCCGCTGGTGACCAGCATAGTAATGAATAAACTGACTAGAAACACTAGGAATAAAACGGTATAACTTCAAACTATAATAGGATATTAAAGACTAGAAGAGAAAAAAAATGATGCCTTGATGTATGTCGATCAAGGTGCCCTAATAGCTGGTTCCAAAAAGAATATGCAAAAATTAATGTAAATATGAATGGAAGGAATTGAATTGATGGAACTAGAAGCTAATCTACAGAAAAGTGAAATAACGGTAACAAACGAAAAGCTACGTGATGGAACACAAATAAAATATATTTATGAAAATTTAGAAATAGTAACAACCTTTGAATATCTGGAAAGTATCATACCAAATGGTGGGAACATTGATTTGGAATTAGCAAACAAGGTGATAAAATAAATCAAACTATAAATGTAATGAAAATTAGATACGTAAGTAAAATAGTTAGAAAGATAAATTGGCCAAGTTAAAACTAATTATGAGCTAAACAGAAAGGAGCAATTTAATTGATTTCGTTATATGAATAAAATGTGGCCGAATAGACTGCGAAAAAGAGTTTTGAAGCAAATAGATACGAGAAAAAGAGAGAGGTACTCCAAAGCAAATATGGATACAACAAATAGTAAATTTAGAAGAAGAAAAAGGTTAAACTTTTGAGCAAGGGACATCATAATGGAGAGAAAGAAAGAATTGGGAATTTTTTTCATAGTCCTAAAATATAAATCCAGCATTTTCTATTGTAAATTTGTGTTTGTACAAGGCGAACATAGAATCAATAATTTTTCTTAACTGCGTATATAATTCATTAAAGTAAACACATTTTTTCAAATCACTTTTTTAAACGAATACAAAAATAAGAAAAAAATTCTTCTATACCTTTTAACTCTGCATGTCTTTCTTTTTATTAATTTATTTATAATACTTTTACAATTTTTATTGTGAATGGCATGTTCGAAGACAGAAGGGTTAAAAATGTGAGAATTGAGGAAGATATTATCGAGATATTAAATCGAACAAAAATACTCACGTACAAGTTAAAAATATCACGTACATATTAAAACAAACATGAATGTTTAAGAGGCCTGTTAAACTTATTTCTTGAATTATTAAATACTTTTTTAAAAAAATGTGTATATATATATATATATATATATATATATATATATATATATATATATATATATATATATATATATATATTTATAATATATTTTTATAAATAATTTGCAATAAAAAATAAAATGTTCAAATCTTCTATTTTCTATATTCAAATATTTAAACATTTTCTTTATTCTTTCTGTTGTGCATATTTGATTTTTTGGTCAGTTGAATATATTATGATATTATAATAAATATGACATTACAGAATATTCGCTTAACAGGCAAAATAAAAATATGAATCCAAATATTTCAAGACACTGAGACACTGAGACATACTGTAAAACAAAGAAAAAATATATGCAACATTCGTCAATAATTTACTATTCATTACAAAAATACTTCAAAGAGTCGATGCGTGGAAAAATTCAATCTGCAATAGGTCACCGTTGGTAATCGAAGCGTGTAAATAAATTAATGAGAGGGGAGGCAAGTCAACATCTTGTGCGTATTAAGTGGGAGTTCCTGGTGAGATATCAGGTCATTTAGTGACTTGAAATTCTGTTTCGGTTTTGGGCAGAGTGGGATGGAAATTTTTGGGAAATATCATATCTCCCTCCTGTTGTCCCTTTCATTCTGCTCAAGGTTTCGCGCAGGAACCATTTTTGCGCTAATTTTCTTCATACCCAATTCATTGCTTAAAATCAGATGAACGGTTGTTTGAGTCAAATTCAACTCTTCCCCGGTCATGCTGACCGTTAACTAACAATCTGAATACACAAGATTCCTGATTATGTGGGCATTTTTATCATTTCTGACAGTTGAAGGACTTCCGCTGCGAGGTTCTTTTTAAATCGAGTTTCGGAGATTGCCTTAAACCACCTGAAAACCTGGACCCACGGCAAAACGCTTTTTCCATTGGCTTGTTGAAGTTTGCAAAAGTTTCCACCGCAAGTTCACGAAAATAATTGCTACGGACAACTAACTGAGTATAGGGAACTGAAACTTGCACTGAAGATGTTTCATGAATCAGATGTTAGCCGATCTTCTCTACAAAATAAATATAAAGAGTATAGCCCGATTAAACGCTATGCCACCAGTATCATTACTTTATTTAAACACCACGTATATTTATAAAAATATTGTTTTTGATCCGGTATTTCGGAAAGAAAGCTTCTTGTAAAACTTTTTAGCCACAGAATATAATCTAAATATTTACTTAAATTACGTATCCTAAAATTTATTGAACCGTTTCGTTATATAAAACTGGGTCCACACCAATAAAATTTTGCGTGTGTGTTGAATTTACTGGAGCAATTTGTTTGAATTATATGATAGAAAACATGTATGTGCTGTGCGGCGACAATATTTGTGTGTGACTTTTTGTATCAGAGCGCCTACATTGCCGCGTAGGCACCCAGCATACAGCCCGCACAAAGCAAATTTGTATTGATGTAAACCCAGCTTGAAAGGGTGTTACAATTTCTTAACCATATTTAAAGACTGCACACTAAAAAAAAAAGATGGGCATATTGACGTATTTCTTTTTTATAAATTTAGATATATTTACAAAAATGTTTTCATACTTCTTTTCTATAATCTATGTAATTTTGTTATTTAACCACCAAATTATATGAAGTTACAATTTTACCTGTCATTTTACCTTATAAAATAACAAATTGTAGCGAAATACAATCATTAACTAGAAAAAAAACAATTGCGTAAGTTCGTAATTTAGATAAATTTAGTAAAAATATTTTGACCAAAGCGTAGACTAAAATAATAAAAAATATATATATTGAAGCAATAATTTATAATAATTATACTTAGTGAATTATATTTTTGTTAAATATAGCGCAAAAACATCGAACATCCTGTCCAGTTATATGTTCATATTGTGTAACTGGCATAGTACTTTATATATAATTTTCTTGAAAGCATTCGTCTTCCTTTCTATATAAATCGGTGTTTAATACATTTCAAGATATAAAAATGTATAAAGGACATTTTTCCACGATTACTTTTTATTTCAACAAGTCGAAATGTTTATATGGAGAAATTTTATTAGTTCTACTGTATATCCCATAGATAAATCTGTAGTATTTGTTTGTGTTTTGATGGATGTTTTATGAAACAACATGATAACGGTTCTTTTTACACTCAAAAACCTTTTCTAAAAATACAAATTGTAATTAATAAGTGTTTTAAATGTTCAGTATAAGTCAGTGTTTCATGTACAAAAAATATCTGCAGACTATCAAACATAAGTTACGATTCAATATTACAAGGAAAAAAGTTGGTGGGAGTTTTTTTGTTTTATCTGCACTGAGATACATGCAATGGATTTTCATTAGCGCATTTGAGGTACTAATTAATGTATGGCTAAGTTCAAAAGCCCAGATAATTCGAATCAATTGATTGCCTTAATCGATAGGTCACTATTGTCGATTATTACATCAAAATTGCTTCGTTATGAAGGTGTTCATATATTTATGTTAATTTACATTTATAATACAAAACATTGTTCTGAAAGTTTGTTATCGTCAATCAAAAATCGAATATTAATTTTAATAGAATTCAGAAGAAACAATATCTTTCAAATCTAATTTATAATTTTCATTTTGAATTCTTTGGTGTTAAATGTTTTGGTGTCCGTTTTCCACGGACACAAAAACGCATTAAAATTACTCGACGTGTTTTCCACTAACCGAGTTAGCATCATCAGGAAATGATTAGAAATTAAGCTTAACTTATTTAACTGAGGTAGTCGATACTTGATGGAAATTCATTTTATATAAAAAATCAAGATTAATATCTAAATTTCCACTATATTTAAAACTTGTACGTATGACAATTGTTTCGACACACAGTGTCTTTTTTAAATACACACTAAATTAAACTAAAAACTTTGAAAAAGACACTGTGTGTCGAAACAATTGTCATAAGTACAAGTTTTAAATATAGTGGAAATTTAGATATTAATCTTGGTTTTTTATTTAAGCTTAACTTAGCTTGTTTAAAATTTATACTTAAACTTACAGCTCAACCAACATAGCTTGGCCTCTGAGCCATGCACAAAAGAAAGAGTGAGAGGGTCACTGTCTAACAGAGACAGAGAACGGAGAGTTCCTCGAATGTACAGTACTTAACCGATGTTAACACCAAAAATGCTCTGCTTCGAATGAGCTCTCGGACTTTAGGTTACTGCGCATCCAAATATCAAAGGCCAAGCTATGTTGGTTGAGCTGTAGTGCGGTAACGGTTATTAAAATCACTGAAATGTATAAAAATAGTTGCTCCCGATCAAATAAACAAAAGACTGTATGGAAATGGCCTTTTGTCTTTAATTAATCTATATTGGCCTTTTTATTATTTTTAGCTATTTCAATATTTTCATATGCATCTAAAATCTCGTATCTTTAACTATACTAAATAATTTTATATTGCTTAAAATTTCTTTTATTATTTACAGTAATTTTTTAGAATATTGACTTTAAGATTACCCAATAACATGTTAAATGATAAATTATAAATTATATATTTTTATTCGATTAGTATACTAATATTCCCAGCATTGCTGTCTTCCGCTGAAACAAGTTCCATTAAGAAAATAGATTTTTAATCAAGCTCATTGATTATTTTAAACTTTAGTACTGTTAGACGAATCATTCGCATTACGTTGACTACCAGACGAGCAACGCTTTGTTATTCAAGAAATTAATGTACCCACAAGGCTATCCCAAATTATGAATCAATAAATATTAAGGATCTTCGGCCACATTGACAGACAAGACAGTAATAACTGGTGATACAAGCTTCCACGTGGCAGACCTCCTGAAAGATGGACAGACCAAATTAAATATCTAAGTGGTACATATTTCTCTAACATGTAACTAAGGAAACCAGATATAGAGAAGACATAGAGATCGCTGGGGAGAAGTAGTTCAAAAAGTACGCAAACGAAATGAGTTTCTATAGATCACCATTGTTTTCTAGAGAAGAATACTAAGAAGATGGGAACATAATTAGAGGAAATACTAATATTGTATTAATATCTCTAAATATTTTATCAGAAAAGAGACCAGCACTGAGGAACATATATCACTGTAAGTGAGAATATGCCTACATTTTAGGAATGCCTAGCAATGTACATGTAACTGTAGCATTAATGGTTTCTTTGTATTTTAAATAGATAGAATTGTTTGAAAATAAAAGTATAGGAAACTAATATTATGACAGAGAAGGTGGTTGACTGGATAGGAAGGAAAGATCTTTTGAAACAACTTGAAAAACGAGCAATAAGCAGGATGATAGAAATTATAACGAATATATACAAAGATAAAGAAAATGTGATAATAATATATTATAAAGAATCAAAAGCACATTTAATGAAAATAGGACTGAAACAAGGATGTGTTTTGAGCCCTGTATTATTTTCAATAGGACTAGATGGAGCCAAAATATAAGCAAAAGATAAAATGATAACCTAAAAGTTGGATACTGGAAAATGGAAAAAAAATACAGTTGAGGGAATTAATTTTCGCACACGACATAACAGTAGTTCCTAAAAAACTTAGAACATAATATTAGTATTAGATGGACCATTAAAAAAAATGAAAATTAATGTAAATAAAACAAATGGCAATAGGAAATACATAAAATAAGAATCAATAACAAATTACTGAACTGAACTGAAATTTAACAGATTATAAATTGTATATTTAGGAACAATAATTGAAAGTAATGGTAAAAAACGAAAAGAAAGAGATGAAATAATGGGAAAATAGGAAACATTTTCAATATGATGAAGAATACATTTTTAATCGAGGCAGAAATACCAACAAAATATAAAACAAAAGTAGGAAAAAAATACTAAGACCAACGATATTTTATATTAAAGAAACATAAGACGTGAATTAACGACAGACACGAAAATGCGACACTTGTGTAAGATCGAGAACAATGCCATGTAGCAGGCTCACGAATGCACTATCAGGAAAGAAATCAACTGGGAAAATTATATAGGAGTGCCGAGAAAAAGGTAGATAGAAGGAATTGAAGAAGGAGCTAAAAGTACAGAAATAGAGTGGGAACGTATTACCGGATGAGACAGCAGAGGAAGGGAAATATATGGCAGGAAAATCAGTTTAAATAAAAACCCTTCCATCAGAAGGTATGTAGACACAAAATCATATACGAACTCCAATTTACACATGGACTTGATAAACTGTTAGGATATTAATAACAAAATAAAATATATAACCAATAATAAATTATACCAATGGGGTAGTTATTGAGTATTCCTAAATAAAATGTTAAAAAATGAAAGGTAGGAGATTTATAAAATAAAATGAAATGATTGTAATCATAAATATGTCGGTCAAACAGGAGGGGCGATACTAGAAAAAGAATATTTGGTTCAGCTAGAATTTTATGAACCAGATAGATCTCAAGATGCCCAGCATATTCATGAAAATAACCGCAATGAACATAAAATTAATTAGTAAGGAACTCAAGATTAATTAGGTATGTTCAAGGAGGAGATTATTAGATTATTAGACAAAGTGCCAATCTCATACAGTTCTTTTTTACTCTATTAAAATACAAGTAATTTTATACGCTTAAGGGAATTAGATTATCTTCACCGCACTAAGTTTAAATATAAATTGTAACAGACAATAATTATAACCGATGATGCGAACTTGGTTGAGCAACATCGATCCGTTTTGCTGCATATGGAAAATTTAATATAAAGTCTTTTCAGTTTTTAATATGGTAATCATGAAAAAAATATGTTAAATATTAATTTGATGAATTCAACAATATTTCACATACTAACATTGATAATTATGATCTTGAATTGGGCGCTTATGATAATCTGCACAGTTTGAAACATGTTACCCATAATATTAGTTTGTTAAGTTACGGGGTGAATATTGTAAAGTGCGATGAGCTATGAGTTCACCCTGTCTATATGTATAGTTATAATTTATTTAGACCCCATTTACTTAAAATATAGTATCTATATTTTCTGTATCATGATACTTGTTTGTTTTTATATATTTTGTTATACTGTTAAATGCTGTTATGAGTGACGTTTTCTGTGAGCAAATTTGCTTTTTTCAATAAAATATTTAATTATATTTTTTTGAGTTTGATTTAATTATTTTAAACCTTACCTAATACAGCTAAAGTATAGGGTGGTGTATAAGAAGATTTCCTATATTTCATTATGTTTTTTTTGTTTATAACCTTTTCCCGCTTTCCTATCTCAGAATAAGCTTAAAACTCTAAAAAAATATGAAAATTGAATTGAAAATAGTAAAAAAGCACAGAAGAAATTGAGATTTCGACTTTCATTTTATTGCTTGGACTTTGCCATTAAGTGCGTGGCACGTGACCGCTTGTACAAATCAATCCCTTTCAGGTAATTTTCGATGACTTTTCCGCATATTTCGGCTGGTATCTCCGCCTTGACTTGACGAATGTTGGTTTTCTACTGCTCAAGTCTATGAGGATTGTCTACTTAAATACGATCGATTAAACACGGAACTTCTTGCACGATAAACCCAAAACTGATCGTGTTGTGTGGCTTGTGTCACCGTCTTGTTGGAACCACATATCGCTAAGATCGAAATTTTCAATTTCTGGCCAAAAATCGGTTATCATACGGCTATAGCGCTCAGAATTGACGTTTCCGCTTTTTCACCCTGGTTTTCGGGTTAGCTGTCTAGCTCTTACCCATATTAGATAAATTTCCCCGAAGTGGGGTTCGATATTTTTTGGGGATTCTATTTATCCCTTTTTATGTCGGAATTTCCCTCTTTCTTTTGTGAGGCATGTCCGACTATTAAGAAACGTGTAATCAACAAAGACCAGAGAAACTTTGTGAAGGTTAAAAGGGGATGGGACCTTGTCTCCATCGGAAAAGGTGACTTGGTCACGACCAATGCCGGGCCAACGACTGCGATTGTCGAAGGTCCGCCATATGGATCGGGATCTGGGAATTAGCGATAGCGGTTAGCCTAGTGGAACTTATGAAAGCCGGAAACTCGAGAAGCTCGAGCCCCATAGGCTTTCTGCCACGGAATGAGGGGACGATTATTGGGGAAGATTTGCTCCAAAAGATTGGAGCATATCGCTCATCTGTGCCTTCATTTGGCTCAGAAATGTAGCGACTAGTTGCTCCACAAGCCCGGAAAATGGGTTATCTTGTGGAGCGGGCGTCGGAACTGGGTTCCTTTGGGACCCCCACACGAAGGTTGGTGGAGGTATTAAAGGATTGGGAGAGGAATTAGGTTTCTGGGACTTTGAAGTCCCAAGAGGTTTTCTCCGTAAGGACTTTTCAGTCCTCACAGTGATACCTCGACTTGGTCTTGCCTCGCAACCTTGGAAGTTCGCCGTGTGCGATCCTCCGCAGTTGCAGCAAGTCGGTGGTGTGCCCCGATCTTTTTTGCACTCCCTGGAAGAGTGCCCACCGCCGCACTTCACGCAGACGGGATCGGCATGACACTTCTTGGCCGAATGTCCGAACTTCTGGCAGCGAAAACACTGCACCGTTCGGCCATTCGACCGTTGAGCTTCGATCTTGACATTTTGTTCAAGAAACTTATTCAAATTAAAGATTTCCTTTTCCCCTTTGGGGACGATTACCTGGACGATGGCAATAGGTTTGCCATCTAGTCCGGTAGTTTTCCACCGCTCAACATGAACCGGGTGAAAACCCAGCGAGCGGAGTTCCTGAGTAATGTCGGAGACCGAAATGGTCTCCAACACCCCCCTGAATATTACGCGAAGATTGCGTTCATCAGGGGTCGTGAATGTGTGATATTTGAAATCACCGTCATCGAGCAATTTGGTAATCGCTCGATAACCTGTTGGGGTCTCGGGTTGCAACAGCACCCCGTCTGGCTTAGTGATGGTACGAGAGAGCAAGATCCCGTGTTCCTTGCACATCTTTATGACGTGCATATACACGGTCTTGTCTCTCAGAATTACTGGTGGGACTCTAGAAGAGGTCCTCCGAGGTTCAGAAGTTCCAGGCTCCTGAACCTCTCCTTGAGTTGGTGGATCCTCTTTCGGAGGATCCGGTTTCTTGAAAGTTGGTTTTGAGGACGAGGATTCCGACGCTGGTTTTTTGAGAGGAGGATCCTCTCTCATCTGGTCGGTTCCTCGCCTCTTCTTCCTGATTTTACGACGGGAAACCTTTTGGAATCCCTCAGATTCGGAGGCCGAAGAATGGCCTCCGTCAAGTTGCGGGACGGTCACGGCGTCGGCGATATTCGCGGCGTCACTCCCGTCATCATCGGAGTCGAGCTCGGTCGCCTCGACTGTCGCGACCGGATCTTCATCCATCGCGACCGGCGAAATTTCTTTTCTTTCACATCCGACAGGCGCTTTGATAAAAGCGTCGTCGGATTTCTTCTTCTTGTCCAGGCTCTTCTGAAGTCTCTGGTTTTCTTTTTCGATGTCTTTCAACTCGTTGACGAGTTCGACGATCTTCTGACGAAGATCATCGTTCTCGTCCGCGGCGAGACCATTCATCTCGAGAGCGTATCTTAACTGACCCTCCAGGTCAGTGATGCGCTTAGCTTTGTCTTTAACTTCGCGACAGAGGGCCTTCCAAGGCTCCTCGGTGACGGCAATTCCCTTTGGATTCGCCATCACCGCGCGACGAACCGACAACCGAACGAAACTAAAATCCGCACGAACTTATTTCCGCACGAACTTTTATGCGCACGAACTTTCGACCGCCACGTGTTCCGGAGCGCGTCCGAAGAGATGTGCACTCCTCGATGTCTCGGACCGAACTATAGAATTGACGTTAACACTCACTCCTTCTTCGTTTTCGAAGCCGGGCCAATCACACCACTATAACCAACCACCACTTACGCGACATCACCATAACCTGCTCCACAATCTCCACAATCACTTTTGGGTTTTCAGAGTCCCATATACGGCAATTTTGTTAATTTACGTATCCGCCAAGCGGGAAATGAGCCTCATCGCTGAAGAAGATTTTAATAAAAAAATCAGGTGAATGTTCAAGCACCAAATCGGCGTAGGCTCGGCTCATTCCATGTTCGGCGCCTTCAATGAGCCCACATATTTATGAGTTGAACTTTATAAGGGTGAAGTTGCAAGTTCAAATGCAAAATACGCCATAATGTGCCGTAAGACAAACCCACAGACTATGAACGCCGAGAAATCGATTCATTTGGGTCTTCAGCCATATTTTCACGAACAGCAGCAATATTCTCCATTGAGCGAGCGTTACGATGATGTACATATCTTGCCACATTCGTAACATACCCAGTATTTTCAAATTTTTTGACTGTGTTGGAAATTGTGCGCTCAGAAAGGCGATTATGGCGACCACTTTTGCTCGTCAGGCGCGAAACGTGGCTATGGCAGAATGACCATTTTTGTAAAAACTTTTAACATTTCTAACTCGTTGTTCACTGGTTAAACGATCCATATTGTAAAATAGCAAACCAAAAAACTAAACAAATCACACTTTGGATGACATTTAAGTTTGAGAGTTGCCAAAATACAGGACTGTATTTTCCGAATCACGAAATGGATAACCCTATACTAAGCTGTTTGCTGTAAAAATTGATGAAAGGCAAAATTTTAACTTATCTCAGCTTTTTATTACAGCTATACAGCTATTTATTTCTTGAGATAGTTTAGAATATTCTTATTTCCATCATATATTATTGATGTGTCAGTGTCTACTGGGATAACAATATCTATAATTATCACTACCTTCTGTCTCAGGAGTCGGATGACAAAACCATTGTGAATTACCTTGTGATATAGTATTTTCAATGTTCTCATTCTCAAACATACTCGATAAAGTGAATTTCAAGTACTGCAATTTTGTAGAAAGTTGATATTTTGATGCAAAGTGTTGTCAGTCTATTTTCTGCTTTCACGATATCATGCTGTTCCCGTTATTCATGACAACAATTATTTGTCAAATTTGAACAAGAAGATATAATGTGTTGGATAGATTCGTCTTTTCTTTGACACATTCTTCATTTGATGGCTGTTATATGTTCCTTTAGTATGCAATTAAGGTACATTTAACTTGGCGCCACTATCTAGACACTGCCGGATGGCAGTAATTGCTTCGTGGGTTTCGGAAAAATTATAATTATTATTATTATTACTGTTTTTCGTTTTCGAAGTTTTTATTTTCTAAGTTTCGAAAGTTTTCGAAAATTAAAATACAAATTATTAAGAATATTTATTATTTGAATTTTTAATTTTAATCTTAAATATAAATATCGATGAATATAAAAAATACTGTTTGTTTTTTTCCGATTTCAGAGTGTATATTTTAATACAATTCTTTGCTGGCTAATAATTGAAACCTCGATGGATGTTAGGCTTAATTTGTGACGGTTCGAATTCAGAAAACTATAATACAAATGAATATTGAAAGCTGCCTGACTGAACTAAAGACTGAGACTAAAAACTGCCTGAGACTAAATTTTATTAACGCCTGACGAACAGAAACTTTTCAATTTTGCTTAAGATCAATTGAATTCTGTATTATCCATCCATATTTGTCATCAGTAATTTGCCTCGATAAAAATAATGATTAATTGAGTTTGTTTAAAATTGATTTTGTTCTCTTAATTCAAACCATTACTAACCATTTAATTTCAGAGAATTGTACGGTTGAAACTTTAAAAATCTACAAGAGAAAAATTTGGGTATTTTGCTAAATCAGGAAGTCCTAATAGTTCACCTTTATTGAACTTATCTTACTCGTTTAGACATTGAACAAGGGATTCCCCAACATTATCATTTATTAAGCTATATGGTATTTTTAGAATAGTAAACTTCAACATAGTATATTACAATATCTGAAGAAGGAATTATGTGTCGAAACATTTGTCATAAAAATTTCGAATATATTAAAAATTTAGATATAAGTCATATTTCCTTTAAATTAAATGAATTCATATCAAGTTTCGCCCTACCTCCAGTTATACCTTAGTAGTAGCTCATATTAATAATTTTTCAATACAGATTTTGTTTTAACCGAATTTAAAAATAATAAATATTTTATCCAATTATGTAGAATATTAGATTATCGCATGGTTATTTCTTTGAATAATGAAAACTCAAATAAAAATAGCTTTATAAATGTATCCTATCTTTATGTATTATCTTTAAATAGAAAGAAAAGTTATTGGTATATTTATCTATCTCTTTGTATTTAAAAAATATATATCGTAATTATATTAAAAAAGTGGGTTCACAGAAAATTTAAACCTACGCAAATACCACAATACACCGTCTGTCCTTAAAGTAAGTTGAATGACCTTGAGCCGCCGAAGCAAGCCTCTAGCAAGGCGCGCCTAGTGAAGGACAACGTAGTGGGGGGGTTTAGGGAAGCCAAAGATACCCGCATCAGTCGCCTACAGGCTGTTCCACAGTGCGCATTGCAGTTAGTTCGAACTCTTGTTTTAGTGACGCGTCAGAATTTTAAGATATCGCGTTTCAAGGACCAGCGTGAGGCGATAAAATTTTGTGTTGCACTCGAGAAAACAGGCGCCGGGACCGTTGCCATGCTGAGGGAAGCTTATGGCGATAATATCATGCTTCAAAATACGGTTTTCCTCCGGCACCAGATGTTCCGGGTAGGCACAGAGGACGCTGAGGGCGAACACCCCTCTGGATGCCCGTCAACGTCACATTTCGACCAAAATGTGAAGCAAGTGAGGAACATGTGGAACTCTGATCGACGGCTAAGTGTTAGAATGCTGACAGATGAGTGTAATATCCCTAAAAGTACTGTGCATCACATTGTTACCGAAGAATTGGGCATGCGGAAGATTTGCGCGAAAATGATCCCCAAGGTGCTTTCTGATAAATATAAGGCTGCTCGTGCAACGATCTCGCGTGACCTCTTGCAGCAGTGCAGAAGTGACCCGAATTTTTTGGATAATGTGATTACGGGTGATGAAACATGAGTTTTCGAGTATGATCCGGAGTCCAAAAGACAAACTGCTGAGTGGCACACGGCAGCTTCCCCGCGCCCAAACAATGCGAGAATGAGCAAGTCCCGTCTAAAGGTCATGCTTATCGTTTTTTTTTTCGACAAAAGAGGCATTGTCCACTCAGAGTTTGTGCCACAAGGACAAACACTACACTGAACTGCCATTTTTACTTGGAAGTCCAGAGAAAGATTCAAAGCAGAGTGAAACGCGTCAGGAAGGAGATTGTCAACACTCCAACGCCATCATTGTCACGGAGTACTTAACGAAACGCGGAGTGGCAACACTGCCCCACCCACCGTACAGCCCCTACCTAGCACCACCGGACTTTTTCCTTCCAAGGATCAAGAAGGAACTCAAGGGCCACCATTTCGGGACTTCGGAAGCCGTCAAACAAGCGACGACGACTTGCTTGCTAACGAGGTGCTTGAAGGAGGTCCCCGTCGAAGCCTTCCAGGGTGCATTCAGTGACTAGGAAAAACGTTGGCGCCGGTGTTCCGACGCGAAAGAAAGCTACTTTGAAGAATTTTTAGTTGCTTGTAACTTTATCTGCATTAAATATTTTTTCCTGAACTTATTCAACTTACTTTTGGGACAGACCCTGTACTTGTAAACCAAATTTACATGCCTCAATTCGACTGTTCCATTAAAAGATCTATTATATGATATTGGGGAAAATAAAATTTAACTCTTATTTATTAGCAGCAGTGATAACAGTCAATCTTCACATTTCGAGTCCGCATCATACTAAACTCAATTCTTGAGCCAAGGTCCACGACCACAGAAGGCGAAATAGTTTTTCGTTTTTCCAGGCCTCAGGTGTCAAAATAAGAACTTAAAAACTGCCTGAACCAGAAAAATATTGACATGGATTATACCTATAAATAAAAACCTATAGGATTATACCTATAAATAAAAATTAAATACATTTTCCCACTTTCCAACAATTATGCAAAACACAATGGTCATATAAATTAATAGAAAACAATAATTAGTTTTCGTCAAATTAACGTTAATTTCGATAATTTACTAAGACTTACTTATAAAGTAATATACATTAATATTGTCAAACGCTAATAGTACAATAATCCAATTTTGAAAATACGGAAATTTAACATGACTTGAAATTCGGAAAGTGATTCGGCAGATGAAGATAAAATAAATAATATACATTAATAAATACTCGATAATATCCCTAAACTAATTTGTTTAATTTTAGAGTTGCCCCAGTTAATGCTTAAGATGGTAAATAAACCCGTACAAATACACAAAGAACATACAAACGACATGGATTGTGCAATAAAAACAGGGACAAGCAAGTATAGTACAGTTCGATTACATAGTATGAACACAGGTGATATTGAATGCTGAAAGTATTAATAGTTAGAAAGATAGGAGGGTAGTCTGAATAGTTTCTAGCCTCAATGTGAAGATGGTGTTATTCGTCAAAAATATTCTGATAATATAATTGTGCATGCGTTGAATGATACCCTTTTATAATTTCAGCCATATTAGATGCTTAGTTGTTATTTAAGAGTCATTTATATCAATTTATGTTTGTGTTTCTGTAAAGATGGAAAAAAATCGAATATCGAACCGTCATTAAATTTTTACTTTTGAAATGCAACACGCCTCTGCCCAGGGACTCTGCACCGTCATTTGCTACCGTGAAATTATAGACAGCTGAATTTAAATGTGGTCGTACAAGCTTGGTTGACGAGGGACATTCGGGGTGGCTTATACATATATAAACATACAATAAATGTTGTATATTGCATTATATATGTTTGTTAGTTAATTATCATTAGTTATGTTGTATTTGCTTTCTTCAATATTATAGTGGCTGTAGATTTTGGCCGCTCCGAACATTCGTCAACCATGCTGATACGACCACGTTTAAATTCGGCTGCTCAAATTTTTATGGCTGCAAATGATGGTGCAGTTTCCGTGAACAGCATCTATCTCGGCTTAAATTTGAGTAGGCATATTGCCTATCAAATGAAATAATTTAATAACGGCTCGATATTCGATTTTTTTCATCTTTACAGAAACACTAACATCAACTCACATAAATGACTGTTCAACAACAACTGAACATCTAATATGGATGACATTTGCAAGGTTATCTTTCAAAGCTAGCGCACTTAAATATTAGTTAATAAATTTATGCATATATATCTCAAGAAACATTCTTTGTTCTATTACTAATGTCCAGCCAGTAAATAATCGACTTATGACACCATCCCTCAAGTGTGCTAACAAAAACTATACATTAATCAATGCACACCTCCCAGTTAACGAAGAAAATAAATCTAATCCTGAAAAAGTAAATGAGTCCTGGGAAATTCTGGAAAAGACTATCTCTAAAAATCCCTCTAACCATGTAAAAATTCAATTGGGTGATTTCAACGCCCAACTAGGGAAAGAAAGAAAGTACAGGAAAACAGTCGGCAGTTTTCCCGCTCACAAAAGTACTAACCATAACGGTGGAAGATTGGTTGAACTGTGTTTGCAGTTTAATTTAAAAATTATGTCAACCCATTTTAAGAAGAAAATAACAAAACAAAAGACCTGTTCAAGCCTGGAAAGAAGCTAATATAGACACGGATCACTAAATCAAACTTGGATTAAAACCTGGAAAACGTATTCATAAGAAACTGCTAATACAAAGTTCGACCATACGAAAATAAAACCAACCCTAACTGAAGAGGGTGATAAACAACCAGCACCGGACTGGCAAGAAGGGAAACAAAAAATTATTAAAACAGCCTTAAAGTTGGTCCCTTTACAAAAACCTAGAAAACATCCGTTTTGGAATGAAGTTTGCGAAGCAGTGTTAAGCCGAAGTAAAGCATTCAAAGATTGGAACAGCAATAAATTATAATATCTTTTTGGAAGAAAGAAAAGAAACATCGAAGCTAATTAGACAAACTAATAGAAAATATGAAAATAATCAACTTAATGAAATAGAAAAAGATTTCCAAAAAATAACACCCGAAACTTTTACAAAACGTTTAAAACTAAATTAACAAGCTATCAACACCAAAGTCCTTGCTTCCAAAAGAAAAACGGACAATTAGCTCTAAATAACCAAGACAATTGCAAAGAACTTGCGAAATATTTTGATCAAGTACTAAACTGTCCTGAGCCCTTAAACAAATTATTAACACTAAACCCTAAACAAACCAACCCACATTCATTACCACCGATTGAAGATGAAATAAATTAGGCCAATCAAGCGGCTTAAAAATAACAAAGCTTCTGGTGAAGATGGAATCACTGCTGAACTTTTGAAATGCGCTGGTCTAGTTACAATCAAGGAAATAACCAAAATTCTACAAAAAGTTTGGCGAACTGAACGGATTCCGGAAGATTGGAAAAATGCTCTAATTCATCCACTACACAAGAAAGGAGATAGAACGGATGTAAACAACTACAGAGAGATATCAGTTCTTCCAGTTTGTTACAAGATTATATCTCAATGTCTACTAGACAGAGCACATGCACAGTTAGAACCTAAGATTTATGAATATCAAGCAGGTTTTCGACCGGACAGATCCTGCCCTGAACAGATCCTGAATCTAAAGTTGACCCTAAGACATCAAAAACGGTACAATAAAAATCTCGTCTGTACATTTATATATTTCAAAAAAGCATATGATTCTATTGACCACGAATCTTTATTCCAAATCTTGAAAGAACAAGGACTAGATCTGAAAACGCTGGAAATTATTAAAGCAACATTAACTATCACAGAGTCAAAAGTTAAATTCATGGATGACATCTCAGGGCCCTTCGAAATTAATACTGGAGTGAGACAAAGGGATGGACTCTCGCCACTCTCATTTAACTGAGTTCTAGAAAAAGTAATACAGGAGAGGCGTGAAAAAAAATCGGCCATGAATATTGACCAGCCCATTAAAATGGGGAGTACCAACATCAAAATTGATTGTCTAGCGTTTGCTGATGATCTAGCAATTTTGACTCAACATATATGAACGGCACAAAAAGAGATTGAAATCCTAAAAGAACTAGCAGAAAAGGTAGGACTTCAAATTTCCTTTGAAAAGACACAATACATGACCTGCAATAGACTAAGAACACCATTTCTAAAAACAAAATATGGTAACATCTGACGAGTCTTTTAATTCAAATATTTGAGTGAAATAACCATGGAAAATGGGTTGGAAAAAGCCGCCTATAAGGGTAGATGTCAAAAAATGGAAACGGCATTGAGACTTACACAAAATATTTACAACAAAATATGCATATCTAAAAACACAAAACGGAGACATTACAACAAAGTTATTAAGCCAGAATGTCTATATGGGGCAGAAACACTCATTTTGAATAGAAAGAAAGACATCAAGGACATTGAAAAGAAGGAAAGTAAAGTCATAAGAAAAATCTTAGGCCCCCAAACAAATAAATAGTACAACATAACGACTTCAAGAAAACCAAGAAATCAAACAATACACATATATACATAGCGATATGAGAAAAAGAAGACTTAAGTTTTACGAACACATAAAAGGGATGAATCGGAGTAGGATGACTAGACAAATAGTCGAATTTTATAAAAATAGGAGTAGAGCTAAAGTAGAAATAATTACATCGATTGCTATAATTAAAGAGGATCTACGATCAGCAAATATTTCACAAAGTGAAATTCAGGATAGAGGCTATTTCAGACACAAGTATAACGTTTGGAAGGTTGGCCAGAGAGAAAAATGTAAGAAGACTGGAATAACTTGATCTGACGGAAGGAAAAAAACTCTCAATTAGTAGGGCGCAAAGGAAGGTTAACAACAACAAACGCATCTAACTGTACTTCGCGTGGTCCACTAGGGCCCATAATGAAATAATATATATATATATAAATATATATAAATATATATAAATATATATATATATATATATATATATATATATATATATATATAATATATATATATATATATATATATATATATATATATATATATATATATATATATATATATATATATATATATATATATATATATATATATATATATATATATATATATATATGTATATGTATCTATATGTATATATATATATATATATATATATATATATATATATATATATATATATATATATATATATATATGTATATATATATATATATATATATATATATATATATATATATATATATATATATATATATATATATATATATGTATCCCAGATAAGAAGGCTCTCTACAGGGATCTCGGAAACCATAAGAGATACAGAGATTATTAAATTAGAAAAACGTGTGCACTTCAATGAACTATGCAACGCCAAGTTTTTATTTTTCCATTTCCGAATATTTCCGAAGATATGTGGGAAAAAATTCGAATTTTCTGGAAATGGATTTTATTCGTTTTTAATTCTATTTGAAAAAAATTAATTTGAAGAATTCTATTGAATGTTAAAATAAATTTTCCATTTTCATGGCCACTTTTTCTCGTCTACAAGGTGGAGTAATTACAAGGTGGTGATTTTTGATCCGACGTTTCGGCTCTTCTCAACAATATCAACTTTTTTAATAGTCGAATTGTTTTTTTCTAAATTTCATAAATTCTACTGTTTATTCTGAATCCAACGATATATCACACTTAAAATTTATTACACGTTTTCAAATAAGCGATGACCATAATAATAATAATAATAATTTCCGACTAAGGGATGGAATTTTTATTAGTTAGCAATTATTTCAATAATTTGTTTAGATATGACATTTGACAATCTGACAGATTTAAATTTATTAATTATTATACTTAAAATAATGGAACATTATTTTAACCAAGAAAAACTTGATATGGTTTGTCTTACATCGAAAGTCATAAGGATTATACGCAGGCAGAGATGCAATATTTTCAACATATCCCGAACGACATCAACTCAATCGATCCATTTTTCAAAGATTAGTTACAAATTTAAGGGAACATGGTGCGTTTAACAAACCAGTGTTATATCGCAAAAATATTTTCACCCTGAACAGGTAATGACCGATTTGCTTGCCTTATACAGCAAGCAAGATGATACTGTAGGACTTCGAAGTATTGAAAACGAACATGTTCCTGAATCAGTCGCATAACTACTGATTCTTCGGAAATAATCAGAATTTTTAAAATTTGAAAACGTGACGGTGTAGAGTTCCGTTAGGTGCAACTTTTTTATAAATTAATTATCTCTGTAACTAACTGGTTTAACTTTGGATCCCCCCGAGATTTATATATATATATATATATATATATATATATATATATATATATATATATATATATATATATATATATATATATATATATATATATGTATATTTATATATATATATATATATATATATATATATATATATATATATATATATATATATATATATATATATATAGCTTTGAATAAGTATTCTGTAAACTGGATTGAGAACAGGATGGTGTAAAGATCAAAGGTGTAAACTTAAACCATCTTAGATTTACAGATGATATCGTTCTCCTTTCACAAGACC